>PITA01010064.1:53422-74119 GCA_004023965.1 Spilogale gracilis
AACCTGTGCCTCCCTGGGTCTCCCTGCCCCCGCAGACGGGAACCTGTGCACCCCCGGCCTCTGGGGCACGCACAGACGGGTACCTGTGCGCTGTCGCTCCCTTCCTTCTGGAGGAAGAACTGCTTCTTGAACTCATAGTAGGCGTTATACTGGTGCCACGGCTGCAGGAACTCAAACCTAGGAGCAGACGCAAGGACAAGTGAGCTACGTGGACTCGTGGGGCTCCCGTCCCACATGCTCTCCAACGACCAAGTCGAGCCAGTTACAGCAACAGCCGCGTGCAGTAGGATGGTTGGATCCTACCCGCGTCTGGGACGGGGGAGACCGAGGCACAGCATGGCACGGAATGTTATTTGACTGAACGGCAGACTATTTTCCCTGGTTCTTTGTTTTGTGTTTCTTTATACAGATGTATCTTTTTTAAGATTGTATTTTCTACCTGGTGCACGTTATGTATTTGTTCAGTTTTCATTTCCCTTCATTTGGTGAACGTACAGTGTGATACTCCTTTCAGGTGCGCCGTACAGTGACTGGATGTTACCATATCCCGCCTGGTGCTCATTGCGACAGGCGCCCTCCTTCCTGCACAGCACCTGCTTCCCCAGTCCCCACCCCTAGGTGGCAGAGTCTTGAAAAGCAGGAACTCCAACCCTGTTTTAGGTAGCTTCAACATTCTTACTTAGAAAATAAGACAAATAAAAACCCCACCATACCACGGTAGTAATTCAGCTAAATTATCATAAGATGTATTCTATGTAAACGCACGAGGAATTAGAATGTTAAAGAAAGGCATTCCGCGGCTGGACTGAAACGCCGAGTGAGACGCCACACACCCTTACCCACCCGCCACGCTCTCCTCCTCACCTTTGGTCGTTCTTGGCACGGACGCTGCTCTCAAACTTGAGGCCGTTGCGAGCCACGTATTCTGCCAGCTTGTCGATCACGGGCTGAATGTCGGGGGGCGGAGGGATGATGGCCGCCACGGGAGCAAGTGCACTGCAGGGAAGAGCTTTGTCACACTCACGGAGCAGGGACCCCTCCCCCTGAGAACACGGCTAGCGAACCAGCACGGCATGGGGGGGTGCTCAGCCTCCAGGACGCACCCCCCCGCCACAGAGACTGAGTACACCTTCCACCACAAAGTCAGTTCCTTGAAAATGGACTAAAATATCATTGCCGTGGTAAAAACGGGGTTCTATGGAAAATAAGACTTAAAACCATAAAAATAGGTTCATTTTTGCCCCTAATGCTTCCCTCCAGTGATAAGCCAACTCTCAGAAGCAACCAAGAATAAGTCATGCACGGAGTCTTCTTCACGTCATAAGAGGACGCGCACTCCAACACGCTTGTTTCATGTGCCCTTTCTCAGCACAGTCAGAAGGGAGGTCGCCCTGCAGAGACACAGGCACCCAGCGCCCCAGCCCACAGCGTGCGCCCCCACTCTTCAGACCCCAGATGCTGGCGTAAGACAGGGGCTGGGGCTCGGTCCCTGCTCCACTGCTGCTTTTTTGTTCAATGCTCAGCTGGACCGGCAGCCAGCCCCCATCTGCCCGCGGCTGTGGGAGTCCCTCAACTTTATAAAACGCTGCATTTCCTACAAATAACTGCAGCTTCACTTCCCCTTGACTTTATGAAGTACTGCCTCATTGAAATGGCAACACATCAGAAAACCCAGATGCGGGGTCGGGCTAAGGATGCAGAAGTCATGGGGGCTCCTGGGGTGCTGAGGATGTGGGAGTTGGGAGTGATGCGGGGCGCTGGCCGGGAATCCGTCTTCTGGTGTTTCTGTCATGACAATCTCCGCGGCACTATCAACTCTGTACGTAGGTATTTGGACACTTAAACCCCTAGGCAACAGAGACCCCACATGAGACCCAGACTGAAGACCAAACCAGGTTGGTGTACCTTGTGGTGATGGTGGAGGTCACCCCGCTACTCGTCTCTGCTGTGGTGGGCGGGGGCGGGGGCGTGGTCCCGGGGGGCGGCGGGGCGGTGCTCGTCACCCCGCTGGAGCTGGGCACGGTCACACCAGCAGGCAGGGTGCTGTAGTAAGTGGCCACGTCGACCCCCGGCGGGGGCGGCGCCAGGCAGTAGGTGCCATCGGGCAGCATGTAGTAGCTGTAGTACATGGCGGCCACGGTCGCTGCGGGAAGATGCGGGCAACGTCACTCCAGCATCAGCAAGCACACCGTCTCCCAGAGGCAGGCCACCCACGGGACACGCCATGTGGAGGAAGCGGGCAACGTTGGAACACACAGCCAGGGACAAAAGACAGCGAAGGAGGCAGGGAACGTGCCAACGAGAAGCCCCCTCCCGAGCAGCAGCGGGCGAGTCGGCCGAAGAGCGCATAACGGCTAAGGGCGGGCTCCCTTCCTGGTTGTCCTCAGGGAGCTGCACTTCCTGCACACGGTCTGTGAGGCCGTCTGCTCTCTGTGGCCACGCACGCCCACACATCCCCACAGACACGGGTCGCCGGGCAGGCGACGCTCAACAGCTTCCCCCGTAGTTTGGGCACATAGGCAAATATCTGCAGGGCAACAGCCCATGCTTTCACCGATTAAAAGTCCTATAAGCTTATTCATTTTTCTTTTTTCGGGAAAAACATTCAAAACCAGCTAAGTCACAGAAGATTCAATGATCCCATTAAGAATTTTATTTCTAATCCTGTTACCGATATGCAGCAAATGGTTCTTACTACACCAAGATATAATTTCCTTTTCATTGGAGAATGGAAAAGATCTTTCCAATTAAAGATTTTGTTTTGAGGGCACCTGGGGGGCTCAGCTGTTAAGCGTCTGCTTTCAGTTCAGGTCGTGATCCCAGGTGCTGGGATCGAGTCCCGCATCCGGCTTCCTGCTCGGCGGCAAGCCTGCTTCTCCCTCTTCCTCTGCCTGCCGCTCCCCGTGCTTGTGCTCTCTCGCACACTCTCTCCCTCTCAAAAACAAAACAAAACCTTAGAAATGGAAAATAATTTTATTTTGATTTTCAACGAATTCACTTTTAACAAGAGCGTTTACCAAGAGCGGACGCGTCACACTGAGCTTGGTTCCCAGTGACACGTGCTCTGAGGGGCAACAGCGGTTGTAGTGACTTGACTAGGTGGACACTAGCTTCCCACCCAAGGCTGGAATGACGCACAGATGACTGGGCTGCGGGCCCACCCATAGTGACTTGCTCTTTGTTAACTGTGTGTGAGCTCCCAGCTTGTTCTTTTTTTTTTTTTTTTTTTAAGATTTTATTTATTTATTTGACAGAGAGGTGACAAGTAGGCAGAGAGGCAGGCAGAGAGGGAGGAGGAAGCAGGCTCCCCGTTGAGCAGAGAGCCCGATGTGAGCCTCGATCCCAGGACCCTGAGATCATGACCTGAGCCGAAGGCAGAGGCTTTAACCCACTGAGCCACCCAGGCGCCCCCCCAGCTTGTCCTCTATGGGTGTCACACATCCACGACGACACCCTGAGCTTTCGGGGTCGCGTTCTCAGGCACATCTCTGCAGGATGGCGGAGCCCATCCGAGACAGCTGGCTGGAGGCAGGGCAGCAGGGAGGGCAGCAAAGGCACATTCACTCCGGAACCCAGCACGGAGCTCGCGGTGCTCACTGGACAGACATGCGGATGCGGCGGGTTCCAGGGGAAGCTTTTCCTAACCAAGTGAGCCCTCTGCACACGAGCCCATGCCTGTAAGATGCGATGCTGTCCTTGCAAGAATGGAATTACGGTTCCCACCCACTCGCCGTCAGGCAGTGGGCCGCTGGGGTCCTTCTCCGCTTCCAGGCAGAGCCACCCCACGGAGGAGACAACATGGCATCGGCGAGAACAGAGCGTAACCCTGACCTGCCTCGAGCACACCCGTGTGCAGCACAGGGTCTCCGGGAGAGGGGATGGGACTCCTGTTACTGCCGAGTCCCGAGGGTCACATCTCAGTGGAAGGACAGACACTAGGCTCCTGTCCTGGACTGTCAGCCTCCTGCCCAAAAACGAGCCACAGTATATTTTAAACCGTAGCCACAACTAGTGAGCCATGTGAACTCATAAAAAAACAGTTTATAGGTTTTGACTAATGGTGTAGGTTAGGCAATCGCAACGTTACACAGTCTCTGTGAAACAGAAGTCAACAAGTGGTTTTCAAAACAGAATCATCCCTTTGAAAGTACTTATATGCAGATTAACCACTGATCCATAGGGCCTTCATCACCTGTCCATCACGTTAAATTTAAACAGTGTTACCAGCAGTGCTCCTGGCAAGAAGGAAGGCACTGTCAGAACTGGTGAGGATGCTGGCTACGACAGGGCAGAAACCGTAAGAGCACAGGCAGGCGCACAGAAAGAGGTGGCTCTGTCTCCCGGTGGGAGTGCGCCCTCGGCCCGGGCCACCCCAGGACCGCAGCAAGGCGTCGTTGGGGAGGCGGGGAGGTGCTGAGCCAGAGTCCCCAGTCGCCCGCACAGGCAGTCCGCTCTACCCTCGCGACATACACGCACAGTGAGCCTTCCAGCAGTCTTTCTCACACTTTGCAAAGGCGGGCAGGAGTCTGACAATCTCTGCTCACGCACAAATAATGCTGACAGCAGCCCACACGGCTGGCTACTGAGATGCGGGCTGGCTCTCCGGCCGGTCAGCCTCCCGCTGCGGGATGCAGGTGCCACGCAGGTGTAACAAGTCCCCTTCCCGTAGATCCTCCCTTTGAGGACTGTCAGGGATGAAAAGCCTTCAGGGAGAGAGTGCTTTCTGTCCTCTTCGCCCAGCTCTAGGGCCCGGGGTAGGACGGGGACGGGGAGCCACAGCCTGACATGCACGCCTCGCCTGCTGCACCACTGCCAGTCCCACTCCCGAGGAAAGCGCCTCACTCCCCCACCTCTGACGCTGGCACATCCTGCAGTGCCCTCCGCGTGACACGACGCCCCAGCTCCCACAGTCTCACCACCGGTCCCCACACCCCCAGGCCGACTCCAGGGGCCCTGCTTGCCCGGAGCCCCGCGAGGTCCGAGGGCACACGGCAGGCACTCGCCCAGCATCTCGCGAGCAAAGCCAGCCGGCAGCCTGCCCAGATGCCCCCCTGTGGGCACGCGGGCACACGGACTCACCCGATTACACGGAGGCTCCTGGAAGACAAGAGCTCGACACGCTACAGACCCTTTAAAATGGCCATCAGAGCACGAGTGTGTCTCAGAGACTCTCACGAATGCCAAGTTTTGAGAATCCCTGGAGCAGAGCACAGACAAGACAGAGAGAGAGGTGTGGTGCTCCAAAACTGCGCTCCCTGCGGCTCACGGTCACGTCATGACGGGCCGCTCTCTCCAGCCCTGGGCTTCCGTGACATCACGTGCCTCGCCAGGCTTGCTGCTCTCCACAGTTTAGGGTGAATTTTAGAGAGGCGGGTGGGCTTACACGAAGTCGAATGCGGACGATGTTATCAGCATCAGGGGCACCACAAATGCCTACTCCAAACGAATCCGAGACAGGAGTTTCCGCAGGCCCCTACATGTGCTAAGGACAGACGGAGCTGCTCTGAAAACAAATCCACTCACTTCAGAGGATAAGGCGCATTCGGGAGCACCGCCTTCCCAGACCGCAGCTGCTTAGAGATGGATGGAGGCGTGTAACGGGGGGCAGATCGACACGCCTAACTTCCTTCCAAAGCCCTTTTCTCCAACTGACTTCCCGCAAGAATCAGAGCCAATTTAGTGATATTTTATGTGACCGTCATCACCTACACACTGAACTCCCAGAAGAGAACTCTGGCCTTGAAAGAGCTGTGGGAGAGGAGGGGGCAGGTGAGCAATCCCTCCTGGGTATGAGCCAGTCTAGGGAAGACAAATGACGTGCACGTTGACTGAATGAAAACAGCTTCCCTGAGTGCTGGGGAGCCGGTCTGTTTTATTCGTACAAGAAGTCGGGATGACGGAGCGCAAGCAGCAGCTCCCGGGCCTGCTCTTCACGGCCCCACCTGTCCAAATCCAGGTGAGCAGCCTGGCGGCCAGGCCACCTCCACCGGAGCTGCAGATAATCCTCCCCAAGCACCCCGGGGACTGTCCTATTGAGTTCAATGGCTTGAAATGCTCTTTGTGCTCGAGGATTCCAGAATTCCTACCTTCAGCTCCGAGCTGAACTTGCACGTTAACTGCCCACCGCACACCCCCACCAGGACCTCTCATAACCATTTCACTTGGGTCCAGATCAGGGTCCCTGCCTCCTCCCTGCATACCTGCTCTCTCAGGGACTGGCCATGCGTGCCTCCCGCTGGTGGGTCAGCTGCACCGCTCGCTTCCCTCCAGACCCCTGCTCTAAAGCAGAGCAACAGCCCCTATCCCAAAAAACCCTCCCCTCTTTCCCTACCCAGGGCCCAAGCCACATTTCCTACCTTCTGTCCCATCGCTCCCCCCCTTTCCACTCTCCTCGGGCCTCTGGCTTGGAGGGCCTCCCCAACCACGTCCACTGGCTCAGTGACCTCCTCTCGAGCGCTCAGTCTCCATGGTTTTCCATGACAGATGGAACCTTGTTCGCTGCCATTCCCGGCATGGAGCGAGCACAATGCTGATCTGCTCAGTGGCCATGAGTTACGCGCACAAGGATGAGATGCACGACGGCGGGAGGCTTCTTGGCAGCAGCAAGAGCCCCTATGACCTACGACCTGGTGGCCCAAACCCGTATTCAACTGCCCTAGGTTCTAGGCCTGTCCAAACTACCCACTACATGCAGAAGCAGAGTGAGGGCATCTTCAGACATTTAAGAACTAAAATATGTGTGTTCCCGCATACCCCATCTAGAGTACCCTTCCTGAGTACCCCCAGAGTGTGAGAGCTCCAACAGGGTACAGGAGTGAGCAATACACACAGCGCAGGAAACGCAGGCAGTGGCCCGCACCACTGACCAGAAGCCAGAGAACACTGGACTGCAGGCTGCGAGCACACGAGGGGGCTCAGCAAACACAGCCGTGGACGTCGCCACAACGCCGAGCACGAGCGTGACCCCCAGCAGACCGGAGCTCGCGCTGCTCCTACAGTGCCTGCAGGTCACCCGAGGTGTCCAAAGTGACGATGTGCCAGGAGAGGCAGCCCTGCGGATGCCCGGCTGGGAAGTCACAGCGGCTGTTTGCCTGCAGCACCCGACAGCTGGGGCTCCCCGAACGCAGGGCCTAAGGACAGACCCAGACTTACAGGAGTCATGGAAGAAGACTGATGAATAAGCCATTTCTGTATCCTCTTCTGAACTTCGATTGTAAAGTAGAGATTTAAGTGTATCAGTTAAAGTTACAAGTAACCAAAGCAGAGACGAAACCCTTAGGGAAGTAAAACCTGGGGTGTGAGAGGAGCACAAGTGAACTCAATTATCACCCATCACAGCAGGAAGACAACAGAAAAAGTCTAACCCAGGGTTGGTAAACCCCGAAACAGCGGTACAGACTCATGACTTAGAGGCACAGAGCGACCATCAAGAACTCAAAGACAAATGGTTAAAATCTGTGAAATCACAAAGTGTGTGGGGGAGAAAGGGGAGTTTGACAAATACTTCCCATAAAAAGCATTTATTACAAGACCTAAAACTGTATTACTTTGACTCAAATATTTATTTTTAAAATATCCTAATGACAATTAAAGAGATGATGAGCATCTGACTCTCCATTGTCCCCTGAACGCTGAGGGCAGAGGCTGGAGAAACAGCATGATTCCCACTCCTCTTCAATGTAGTACTGTGTGTGCCCATCCAGCCAATATTAATAAATATGTCTTTACAGAAGAGGGAATCTAGGGGCTGAGGCCTCTCGGTATCCATGACAGACCAGTCCTGCCCTCCTGCCACTTCTGTACAGCAACTGAGAGTAGAAGGAAACCAGATGGGAAACAAAGTAAGCCCAGACACCAAGAATGGCCAAGTAACATGAAACCCTGTGAGAAGGGCATAAACTGGAGAAGACTGTCAGCATAGCCACGGAATGCCTGACCTGAGAGTGACAGTGTTTCAGGCCAAGGAGAAGCCTGTGCAAAGGCCCCGTGGTCAGATCACTTAGCACATTTGAAGAACACGGAAAAGCAGACTGGAGGGCAGTGGAAGTGAGTTTCGGGAATTTCAATGGGATGAGAAACCACGAGGAGCTTCTGAGTAGAGAGGTGACGACAGGGGGTTCACCTCTGGGATCATGCTGGCTGCGTGGGCTGCAGGACGGCAGCACCAGGACCAGGCGCTGCAGCAGAGGGTGACAGCCAGAGGCTGAGACCCGAGTGGACCCAGCAAGGAGTGCCACACTTGGGACACATCCTGAATGAGGTCCCCAAGGACGTAGAGCATGATTAAACATGGGTGTGAGGGACAAGAAGACTCGCAAGGTGCCCACTGCTCTGGCCTGAACTGGGGGGAGGGGTGGCGGTGAGGGGAAGTCAGGGGTCCTGAAGATGCCGTGGATTCTAGACCTCCACTGTCCAGCCCAGGGGCGACGGCAAGAAGGCGGGGAGGTGGGGGCTGCAGACACAGATCTCTACAACAGGACACGGGAACATTTCCTAAGAACACAAACAACATACTTGAGAGCTGAGCTTTACCAAAACTGGTCTTTGCTATCTATAAAAGAAAATCAATAAAATGAAGGCATGTATATTCAAGTAAGGTCTCTCACTAATTCTGAGATAGAGGAGGGGCTGGCAAATGTCTCCTACAAAGAGCCAGACGGTAAATATATTACTCCTTGTGTATCAACATGTGAAACTGGGGGCATGATATACTCAGAGAATGAGAAAAAAAACAAACTCCCTCACATCTTTTAATTGATGACATTCCAAATATAATAAAAATGCCCAGGGCGCCTGGGTGACTCAGTTGGTTGAGCGTCTGCCTTCGGCTCAGGTCATGATCCTGGGGTCTTGGGATTGAGCCCCGCATCGGGCTCCCTGCTCGGTGGGAAACCTGCTTCTCCCTCTGTCACTCCCCCTGCTTGTGTTCCCTCTCTAGCTGTGTTTCTCTCTGTCAAATAAATAAAATCTTAAAAAAAAAACCAACCAAACAAAAAACGCCCAAGTGTTTTTTTGGGGGGAGGGGTAGTAGAGGCGTATAGATGGGAAGAACGACGCTCTTTTCACGAATTATGACATTTCGCGTAACTGGGGTTCAAACAGACTGTAAAGATCTGCCCTGCTGGCCACCCACCTGACAGCTTCGTTCACACCAGCTACACCTCCCTCCCCTCCACAAACTGCAACACTTGTTCCTGCTTTCCAAAAGTCACACTTTTCTGAATCCTCCAACCTCAGTGATTAATAACTTCAAAAGTATTTTCAAACATACGGAAAAGTCACAGTAGTAGCATCTGTCCTCCCTCCCACCGTTGTGTGGGCTTTCCTGTATTCCCTTCTGTTCTGTGGCCACGCGCGCAGGGCCTTCTGAGACACAGGTGGATGCTGTGGAGAGGATGGGAGGCATATTCCCCAACACCTGGGGGTCTGATCTCAACTTAGGTTCACAGTCACCGGATAAACACACAGAACGTGCAACACCGCAGGCAATTTCCCAAACAACACGTGAGGTTCCTTTACCCTATTTCACATTCCAGCTAAAGCTAGACTCCAGTGTGTATGTGTGTGTGTGGGGGCACTAGGCAATAGAAGTTCCCGCGCACGCTGAGGGCGCGCACAGTAGGTGGTGGCCCTCCCCGGCCCTCCCGTGTAGTTGACAGCTGACAGACCAGGGTCAGGATAAGTCATTTTCGTGGTGATCTCACGATGTAACATACAACTCGACAAGACTACCTCTTCTTTTGAAGATAAACCTTAATAAAGACTTGGATTCTGAATTCAGCATTAATCTCATCAGCAGTCTACTCAGCTGGAGAATTTTCCTCTGCCCCCCAGTTTAAAAGGTCATGCTCTCTTCACTAAAGACCTTTACCCCAGGAGAGGAATCTCTCATGGAATTTCAAGCACCAGGTACCCACACCAGCATCCAACAGTGATCTCTAGTACTGCCGAGTTCTGCATTTGGCTCATCCACTGGACGGTCTGCTTACCCTGTCCCCAAGACTTTCAGCTGTGCCTCGTGGACCGAGCCACTCCATGAGTTCCTGAAGGGCCCCGGGACCTGTTCACTTCAGGCAGGGCACTAATTTGCTAGCTCTCCATCATACGGGGTCTCGTGTCGCAGGGAAACCACGTCAAGCCAACCAACAACCCCTACAATGCTAAGTCCATGCTTACATTCTTAAAGCAACCATTTTTTTTGGTAGCATAGCTGACATACAACGTACACTAATTTTAGGGGTACAACATAGTGATTCAACAGAAGTCGATAGTGTTCAGGAAAAAGAGTATTACTGCCCTGCCGAGCTCCCTAAACACACGAAAACATTTATCATTTGGGTCGTTGCGGTGTCTGCACATGCTCAGACTTACTGCTTGTTGCCACCACGTGCATCCCAGTCACCTTTTATTCACTCCCTTATGATGTCCAGACAACCCAGTGTTAAAAAAATTCCCGAAATGAGGGGCGCCTGGGTGGTTCAGTTAGTTAAGCGTCTGCCTTCGGCTGAGGGATTGAGTCCCACATGAGGCTCCTGGCTCAGTGGGAAATCTGCTTTTCCTCTCTCTCTCTGCCTGCTGCATTTCTTGCTTGTGTTCCCTCACTCTGTCAAACAAACAAAATCTTAAAAAAACTGTCCCCCACCAAAAAAAAATTCCCCAAATGAAAGGAGACTTGTCTTGGACACCGAAGCCTCATTAGACTAGGAGAGTCTGAACGGTTTCTGCAGTGACGAAAGCTGTCATTTATTCAGCTGGAAAACTGCCCAAACCAATCGGCCTTAGGCCTGTGAATATGGGGCGCAGGGACTTCAGGCCGGTGTTTGAAAGCAATCGCTCTCTTTCTGGCAAATAAAACCAGAAGGCCTGTCTCTACCCATTACTTAAAGTCTTCATCAGTGACCCTCATGTAAAAAGTTTTGAGTTTTCAACACTGTATTAGGTTTGGAGTTACGTAATACTGTTAAGTAGAATCAGGTTCCAGAGAGTTCGGGGTGAAGAAAGGGAGTGGCTCGAGCGTGCAACCTGAACCACCAGGTGGAGACGGCCTCCTGACTGGGGCCTCAGCCGCTCCGACACCTGCTTGGAGCATCTGCGGGATCTCCCAGGACAGCCCAGAATGGGCTTTGCAGAGAAGGCTGCACTTGGAAAGGGAGACAAAGGGTCACAGAGGCAGCGCCGCAGCACGGCAGAAAAGGTCTGGACGGAGCTGCCGGCGTGAGCGGGAGACCAAGCAAGGGTGCCCCCACGACCAGGAAGCAGCCACCGCCGCCTGCATGAAAACAACGCAAGCAAGCTCGGAGTTTTTGGAGCCACAGATGAATGTGGTGAGAGAAGAACTCCACGGAGCACAAAGGAAAGCAGAGCAAGCTACCCGAGATGGCCAGGGGCCGAGCGACGCTGGGTAACTAGGCCTGCCTCCTGCTTCCGCACAGCCCGGGAGAGCTCACGGTGGCTCCGCGTGTTTCAGCGGCCGACAACAAAACAGAACGTTTCATGACACAAACATCCTCTGAAAATTTTTTTAAAAGATTTTATTTATTTGACAGAGAGATCACAAGTAGGCAGAGAGGCAGACAGAGAGAGAGGAGGAAGCAGGCTCCCCACTGAGCAGGGAGCCCGACGCGGGCCTCGATCCCAGCACCCTGAGATCAGGACCTGAGCCGAAAGCAGAAGCTTGAACCCACTGAGCCACCCAGGCGCCCCGTCCTCTGAAATTTAAGTGCAGGCGCCCGGGACCCGGGTGTGCTGCATCCCGGCCACGCCCCCTTGCCATCCTGCAACAGCATGGGCGCTCGGACCACAGAGACCAGGGACTCGTGGCGCACGACCCAAAACATAAGGTGGGGGCCTTCCCAGCATCTGCAGACCGCGACACCGAGAGAACAGAGGTCCCAAACCACCCTTTTCTGGAACCAACAAATTATTATTATTTTTTAATTTAATTTTATGGTTTAAAGATTTTACTTGACAGAGAAACACAGCTCGAGAAGGGACACAGTAGGGGAGTGAGAGAGGGAGAAGCAGGCTTTCCGCTGGGAAGGGAGACCAATGTAGGGCTCAATACCAGGACACCGGGACCAACCACCACGACCCAACCTGAAAGCAGACGCTCAATGACTGAGCCACCCAGGCACCCCAGGATCCAAGTTTTAAACTGCAATTGACAGAAGGGGTGTGACTGAGAAAACCAGTCATTGATGCAGAAAGAGATGGACAGAAATGGATGGACCCATGACAGACACACAACGGAAAACAGCCTCCGGGACTCAGAACCGAATCTCTGAGACAGAGCAGGACACGGTCCAGGACAATGGGGGAGTGCGCGCCAGGTCACCAAGCGTCCAGCCAAGGTGCGCCAGCCCCCAAGCGGCCCGCTCCTCTTCCCAGCACCATCCAAGTCCAGAGGCCGCTCAGTGGTGCTTCTGGGCTCCAGGCGCCGGGGCCGCATACGGTTCTCTCCGCCAAGGCGCTTGCCCACGCCACAGAGTGCCGAGAACAGCCTCCAGGAGCAACAAGTGACAGCCAAGCAGCTAAGAACCCCGCACGACTGGTTGCTGGCGGCAGCCGGCTGGGCCAGGTTTCTCTGCCGCAGGAGAAGACCAGGCCAGATGCTAGCTTACAAACATTTGAGAAGGAAGGTGCTCCCCGAGAATTGTACACCCAGGCCAGTTTTCCTGTCGGCATCAGGGTGGGAGGGAGGCACGTCTCAGACACGGGCTCCGCAAGACTCGAACACACACAGGCACCCCAGGGAACACCTAGCCCTCGGGGTGGAGGCCAGTGGGGGGGGGCCTGCAGAGCGAGGACCAGCACTGCTCACACTCCCACAATGCAGCCACACGGCTTCCTAAAAATCTGGAGTTTGGGGTGGGGGAGGGCAGGCATTTTAGGAGTATTTTAATTTCCTCCAGTTACATGGTTAATTAAGAACATCTAAGATAAAAAGAGCTTTTTTTTAAAAAAAAATCTACAGTCTCAATCTCTTTAATGTTCTCCTAACCTCCAGAACTGAATTCTTGATGTACAGAAGAAACTTTTATCTGAAGATCAGCAACTGCTTCGTTTTGATTTTTGATTATAGGTTCTTCTGCTAAATTCGAGTAAAACTAAAAAAGCTTACTTCCACTTTAACATAAATATTTCTATCTGTACATGGAACTTTCTAATCCCTGTTCTGCACAAAGCCCGTCTTTGTCTTCCTGGCTGGGAGCTTCCCGCAGTTGCCCTGCCTCACCACACTCACGTCAGTGTTTCCCGCTGTGTCTGGGACGCGCCCTCAAGGTAAAAATGTCTATTTCTGGGTGGTGGAATCCTGGGTAACATCTTTACTTTCTTGCTTCTATTTCCCTTCACTTACAATAAAGGCATTTTTTTTTTTTTAAAGATTATTTATTTATTTATTTGACAGAGAGAAACACAGCCAGAGAGGGAACACAAGCAGGGGGAGTGAGAGAGGGAGAAGCAGGCTTCCTGCTGAGCAGGGAGCCCGATGTGGGGCTCGATCCCGGGTCTCCAGGATCATGACCTGAGCAGAAGGCAGTCGCTCAACCAGCTGAGCCACCCAGGCGCCCCAATAAAGGCATTTTTTAAAAAAAGGCTTTAGAAGGTAAGGAAAGCACTTCAAGGTCATGATTTTGCAGGAAAAAGGAAATGCCATGAACAACAGCAAAATCATACTTAAAAAAAAAAACAGAAGCATGAAAATATCTAGTCGAGCCACCCGATATAGTTTAATTTCACTTCACCTATCTATAGAATGAGACATTTTACAAAATGGGATTGGTACTTTCTTTTTTTAAAGATTTCTGTATTTATTCATTTGACAGAGAAAAAAACACAGCTAGAAAAGGAACACAAGCAGGGGGAGGGAGAGAGGGAGAAGCAGACCTCCCGCCAAGCAGGGAGCCTGATGTGGGGCTCCATCCCAGGACCCTGGGATCATGACCTGAGCCGAAGGCAGACGCTTAATGACTGAGTCACCCAGGCGCCCCTGGCATTTTGTTTCTAAAAAACTACATGTAATACCAGTGGGCAATATTTCAGTATTATTGTTTTCCTGCATAATTAACTATATTTATAACCCTCTTTGACAAAGATTTATAGCTAAATAGCAAAAAACAACCAAGTAACAGAAAAATCACTGTCAAGCTAATAAAAGAAAATTGTTAGTTTTACGCATCTCTATTTAAGGATCCTTTAAAAAAATTCCTTCCAAATAAAAACAGACGCTTTCCTTCTGAGGCTGCCTCTACCGAGGAAAATCTCTCTTCAGAAAGAAGTCAATCACAAGGAATGGCCTGCGGGGATTCTAAAGCACACGCTAATACAAACAATGGAAGAGCTTGGTGGCCCCGGCTCTGATGGGGGCTCTGATGGGTCCCCCGGTCAGCCCGGGCTCCTGCGGGAAGAGCTGGCAGACAGTCTTGAAAGAGTCTGTTAACAGCACAGACTGGTAAAAGGCCCTCGGGGTGTTGGGGCAGTTACACAGAAGCATCCCATCCATCCTGCGCATCTTCTGGGAAGGGGACAGTCACCAACACAGTCCAAGAGGCACAGAGGGGCAGGTGATGGAGTGGTGCCCCTCGTAGCCCCACTCCTACTGTTCTTCTCCCACCTGACCCGCTGCAGGCGCTTCCCTACGCACAGGACACCTGTCCCGTCCGGCCTGTCCCGAGAAACGCAGGCCATCTCGGTCTCCCACCAGCGCCAGGAATCTGGCTTGTGAGAATAGTCCCGTGGTCCCCTCCTTCCATGGGTGTGGACCACAGGCAAGCAGACGCTGTCGGCCAGGCTGCATGGCCCCGGCCGGCGGGAGCCCGCGGCGCAGGGTTCACCTGCGTTTCTTTTCTTTGACCTCTCCTTTCGAAAGACTTCAAACTTGTTGACAGGAGGTAACATTTCCAACAGCCCAGAAACCCTGACTGTACCTTGGCCAGGGCAGGCCTCTTGCCCACGACCGTTTTGTATCCTGCCCACGTGTGCCGCCGTCTGGCATGAGGGCGACCCTGGCTCACGCTCCCCAGGGGCTGGGCTCTAAAGCCAGCAGGAACATTCGGGGGAGCCACAAGGGGAAACCTAGGAAAAGACTACACGGCCATGTTTACCTTTCTGAATTATTCACACGGCAGCCTGTGTTTCTGGTGCACTTTTTTCTTTCCTCTTTGACTATAAAAGCTGTTGGTGTGTGTTAGACCCTTCTGCTTCCTCGATCATTTTGTTTTTTTCTATTAGCAGAATCTAAAGTCGTCTGTTGGCTTAAAGGACAGACTTATTCACCAAAGTCTCCTGGCTTTGCTGGGAGCTGTTCATGCACACCTCCTCCTGGAAGCCGCCCGGCTGCTGGGTAAGAGGCGGGGTTCTTCCATGGGGACTCCCCTCCTGCCCGCGTCTCCTCCCCCAGCCGCCTCTGAGCGTGGGTGTCAGGGCTCTGGTTCATGGGCCCTGTGAAGGTGCCCCTCGTTTGCATGCAGGGCGAGCTGGTAAGGGGACACGCTGTGCGCTAGGGCCATGAGGCTCCTCTCCGGAAGGCCGGGCTTGTTTGCTTTCACAGCAGGGCTCTCCTCTGAAGTGATTTCTTCCACAGAAACTACTGTGATGACTTATTTCATTGAAATTTATGCAAACGAGAGGAAGGCCAACTGCTTACAAGACTGTGTGGAATCAACGGGGAGAACTGGGTGTGGGGAGAACTGGGTGTGAGGACCGTCGAGTCACAGACCGCCACCTAAACTCTGCCCCAGGGAGCCAGCACGGCCTTCCCCGCAGGGCACCCAGAGCGCAGGGGGCGGCTCGGCATGCCATCCCGGGCGACTGGCCAACAGCACAGCTTGTGGACACGTTAGCAGACATTTCAGGTTTGTAGACACCACTTCCAGACCCTCTTAGCAGACTTTGTTTAAACAGCCGCCCTCGTCCGGCCCCAAGGGCTTCCCTTGTGACATTTCACTTACTACCTGACAGGACTCAGTTCCCTTCACTGTGCTTCCTCTTAAAACTTTTCATGTTCTTGCTGTTTTTCTTTTCTTTTTTTTTAACATAACCAAAGAACCTACAGATGAAAACAGACGTCTCTGAAAACCTGAATCAATCCAAATGCTCCCAAGTACTTGTGCCGGGGCTCTTCCTACAAGCTGCACCAACGTGTCCAGCCGCCCAGGCCGCCTGCCTCACCCCATGAGCCCTAGACTTGGGACGGTGGCTGCTGCGGTGACCCTGGGGCTGGTGCTTGCTCAGTCGCCACTGGGCACGACCCCCGCCCTCCTCACGGCCCAGCTGCAGAGGGCCCATGCTGGGGCATGCAGCTGCACACCCGGTCTGCCATCCAGCTTCTGGCCTCCCCACGCCGATGGGATGGCTCTCGCTTCCGGTAACAAGGTGCCTGCCTGAAATCTGGACACCTCACAGCCCGCCTCCCTAGCCTCTAGGCAGCCCTGACCTCTGCTGAGCACATGCTCCAGAGAAGCTCCAGGACACCCCGCTATCCCCACAGCGGCCCCTCCCCCAGGCACAGCGGAGGGACGCAGGGACACCCCGCTATCCCCACAGCGGCCCCTCCCACAGGCACAGCGGAGGGATGCAGGGGATGCCTACAAACAGCACCTACCGGGCTGTGTGTTTTCTCAGACTGCTTTATGTTTTTACAAAATAGGAACTCACTACCAACACTTGTAAACTGAGATACTTCACCTAAAAGTTTTAGATCTCTTGGGACACCTGGGTGGCACAGTTGGTTAAGTGACTGCCTTCGGCTCAGGTCGTGATCCCAGAGACCCGGGATCGAGTCCCGCATCGGGCTCCCTGCTCGGGGGGAAGCCTGCTTCTCCCTCTCTCACTCTCCCTGCTTGTGTTCCCTTTCTTGCTGTGTTTCTCACTGTCAAATAAATAAAATCTTAAAAAAAAAAAAAAGTTTTAGATTTCTTGCTTCTCTGCAAAATCTGGAACCGGTCCCTGCCTCTGGTGCAGCTGCGAACATGTGTGAGCAGCCATGGGTCCTGTCAGTGCTACTCTTTCATCTCTCAGGTTAGACAGCGAGCTGAGGCTGAACACCAGGCACAAGTCCCAGATGAGCCGTCCTACGTCCTACACCTGCCTGTCCTACCCCTGCCTGTTCGCACCGTGTGAGAGGCGGGCGCTAACTGGCGCCTCCTACTGGAGCGCTTCCCAAGGGAGGAGGGGATGCAGTCAGGGAGTCACACCGGGCGTATCTGCTGTGTGTCCAACTAGGGACTGCTGTCCACAGGGCTCTGGGCAGGAGCTCCGCAGGGAGCCTGAGTCAGAGGGCAGCCGCGGGGCCTGCCGTGTGGTTCCCCCACTCCCACCCCCACCCCTAGTGTCGCGGGGGCAGCGGACGCGCTGCCTGCGCTTCATAGCACGCGCTCCGGGACACACACAGTGAACGATCGGGTACCGGTCACCCTGCCCCCACATCTCCTCTCTTCCTGCCAGACAGCTAACAGCCTGATCTAGTGGACGCAAGGCATTTAACTCGCAGAAGTTCAAGGTCTGAAACAGGACAACAAGAGCGCCGATGGACGTTCCGCTCTGCCAACTACCACCAGTCACTCCCGGCTCCCGTTCCCCCGTGGCGCCCTGCCATCCGCACAGCACTCCCAGTCGCGAACACGGCAAAACCCCAGTCCCCTACGAGGCTTGTTCCGGACACACGCATTAAGTTCCCTCAAGTCCCTGACTTGTAAAGCCTGCAGGTGTCACTTTGGCACATCAGTCACATGCTGCTGCGGGGAGAGGGGCGCAGGGGGGCCTGGCCGCTCTGACTGATGCTCGAAGAGAGAATTAATCAGCTGCTGATCTCCCGCCGTCTGCCGGCCGGGTCATCGGACGGGATCAGAAGGTGAAGCGCAAGAAAGCCCCGCCGCCGTCCTAAAGCCTGTGCTCGCATTCGCGCTGAACTCCAAGTAATCTTAAAAAGATCAGATGACGAGGCCAAGCTCAAATACTTTCGGATGATTACTTGAACAGAACCTCAAGAGTTGCCTTCCGTTAATAATCATCCGGCGATTAAGAAGACAAAAGGCTAGCAAGCAGGCCTGGCAGGTGGGAGCGTAAGGAGCACACATCGCCGGCGAGCTTGAGCTGCATCTTTTGCAGGAAAGCAACCGTGCGGACAGCACGGCAAGCCGCCAGCGTCCACGCTCCTTGGGCTTCGTAACAGAGCTTTGACCTTGGTTATGGCCGCAGTACGTCAGACTCCAGCCCCCACTACAGGCCAGGAGAGCACGCGACAACTGTCCTGTCCCTGAGAGTCAAAGGAAGGCACCAGGGACAGCTTCTTGGGTAGGGAGTTGGGGGAGGTCTTCAAAGAAGGGCAAAGTCCCTGAGCACCTGCTTTTTGCCCTCCCCTTCATCTTTCCTGGAATGCAGAGCTGATGCTGGACACAGAGCAGCTATCTGTCCCCACTAGGGGACACACGACAGGATGAGGCCACCTACGGAGGGCAGCAAACCACGAAGACGCAAGGGTGTGAGCCCTCCCAGCACCCCCACCAGGCCCGCGCTGCCTACACAGCCGCCCTGCTGGCTTAGCTCTGCAGCGGGCTGCGGGCCAGGAGGCGCACGGCGGGTACTCACAGTCTGCGGTGTAGTCCACCTGGGAGGGCTGTACGGTGCCGTCCGCTGCGGGGGGGGTGGGAGCAGGGCTGTCGGCCTGGGCTTTACGGACCAGCGCGGCAAGGGGGTGATCCGGGTCCACCACCTTCAAAGGCTGCAGACAGAGAGGATGTGTGGTCACACCATTCCCTGTACCTGGAGTCATGGAGAACCCCTTTGTGGCCAAGGAGGCTCAACTCAACCAGAGAACAGTGTTTCAGAGCACGGTGGACATGCTTCGGGAAACACACAAGAGGGCCTGAATGACCTCGGCCATGCTCTGCGTGGCTGCTCGTGAGTCCCAGGGGAAGCGAGGGAACAGATGGCTTCCATCTTCTAGTAACCACTCGGGAAAGGCGGGGTGGGGTGGACTACACTGCCAGCGATAAAAGTGTGAACCACCAAACAAACAACGAAAATGCAAAACAGATTCTGATGATGATAAAATGAGATACAAAAGAAATGGCTGCTTCATGATTTCCCAAAACTAGACTAGCAGTTTTCTTATGGCATAAAAAATACAGGAGATCGAAACCTTCATCAGCTCCTCCAGGCGGTTGCACTTCTTGGAAGCAAAGAGAGATGGGTGCAGGTAACTCCCATCTCCTTCATCATCGTCATCATCAGAGCTGACCCCCGACTCTGGAAAGCAAGAGCATGTTTCAAGATTCTGGTGTGCGGGGAAAGAGAGGACATAGATACACGACGGGAACACTCAGAAGCAGACAAAGGCAGGGCTTTGCTATGCGGGGGTTCTCTGCCCAGAAAGCACCTCTCGGAAACAGCCCCTGGAGTGCGACCGCCCAACGTGCTCAGCAGAAAGCGAGGGACGAAGACAGGTGTGCGCCATGGGCCCAGCCAGCACAGCTGTCTGGTGTCCCCTAGTCTGGGACTGTGGGGCTTTTAAGCTTTTAGAAAAAAAAGCAAACATCCCGATTGATGAAAGGTGGGAAAATGACAACAGATACTTTAAAAAACTAACAGATGTGAGAAAATGAGATCTGTAAGCAAGGTTTGTACAAATGATTCTGAAAATCACGTTTCAGCTCAAGAGAAAAAAAAATCCAAGGGCAGACGCGTACAGACGGACCGCTATCCCAGAACGTCGCACAGCAATTCACCTGGCCTTTGTGGCAAGAGTTCCCAACTTTGGTATTTAATAAAAGCAACAGAATGGAGAGTAAAAGTAACCGTTCCTTTTTTTGTGCACATGTAACTTAACCTCAGGCCCTAAGTCTGCGTGTGCTAGCGTATGGCTGGAACGATGCCAGGAAGCAGATTTACTCTTTTCTCCGGGAAATGTGAAACAGCCAAAACGAGAGGAAAAACTTCCAACCCAGATGATTATGTTCTGATAGCATCAATATTTAATTATATTTCACCATCTGTGGAAATGTTAGTGAAGAATCTAGGGTACTGTCAAGATTTACTCCAGAAGAGCTCCACCCCATCCTAAATGCCAGCAAGAGGTCTCATGAGCACCTCAGTGGTGGGTGGTGGGGCTGTGCGAACCCCCTCCCAGAGGCCGCCCAGCACAGGCCCTGCGTCCATGCAGGACACACAAGCTCACATACTCTTTTTCTCTTCGTTTCTGTTTTCCGCCAGCACCGTATAGCGTCCTTCTTTCATGGCTTTCTGGATGAATTTGTAGTAGGGGTTGAGGTAGTGATCAAAGCGCAGGAAGTCGAACTGAGAGTTGCGGGCCTGCTTGGCTTTCAGCATTATCTCAAACTGCGCCCCCTGCTGGCACACAAACTTGGCTGTGCGCTCAATGATGGCGTGCATCTTGGCTGTGGGCGGCTACGAAAACACAGTCACATGGTCAATTCTTCCTCTTCACTAGCCACACGACTTAAAACAGAAAAACACCCCTCGTTTTACTGTCACTTAAATGAAAGAAGAGACATTTCAAGGGGCGCCACGCTGGCTCAATTAGGCGGCTGGCCCAGGTTATGATCTCAGGGTCCTGGAATGGGACCCCCGTAGGGCTCTACGCTCAGCAGGGAGTCTGCTTGTCCCTTGCCCTCTGCCCCTCCCCAATTTACGTTTCCTCTTACTCTCAAAACCTTTCTTTTTTTTTTTTTTTTTTTA
>PITA01010065.1:0-74015 GCA_004023965.1 Spilogale gracilis
AGAAAAAAGGGCTTTTTGATTTAAGAGGAGAATGTTATCCCTCAACTACCTCAGTGAGGTATTTGGAACTACAGTTCATCCTCAACACCCCGTTGGAAGGCAGATGCGAATGCATAAAACTGGACTCTATCATTTCAGTTTTGGTGAGAATGCAGACCTGGGCTGGGAGAAGTGTATCTTTGAATTATTTGCAGACACCTTGTTTACAGAGAACATAGAAATTCAAGGTTTGCAACTGGCAAGCTTTAAGGTGCCATGAAGTAGTCTCTTTCATCATCATTGGTGGAAATACAATTTGACACAATTTTTCTGAAACTATGTTCAGATTTTTGGACCCAAGGATCGGTTTTGAAGCTCAGAAAAGAATCTAGAATTCTAAAGACCAAGAGTATGCACAATAAGATACATTATAAAAAGTGTATCTAAAAGAGTAAAAAATTAGAAACAACCTAAGGGCCTGCAAGGGGAATGACTAAGTAAGCTACTGTATAGTTTTATGACCTAGTATTTTTGGCTGTTAAAATGATGTGTATAATGGGTTTTTATAGTATGAGAAAATGCATATGATAAGTGTAGAAAAATATGAAATAAAAAACTGATTATCTTGATTATATAAACATGCACAGCATAGGAGGGAAAAATAAAAATGCTAACAATAAAGTGTGGGATTATACTTGTCTCTATATCTCCCAAGTTTTTTGTTTTACAGTGAAAATATAGCACTTTATAATCCAAAAGGAAGTTATTTTTAAAAATGAAAGAAAATGTCAAATCCTTCAAACAAGTTTGGAGTCACAGTATTAAAAATGATTCCATCTCCTTCCCAGAGCCATCCTGCTGGATCTCTCCTTGGCCACACTCTGCTCCTACATTAGAGGACACATAGGAGTCCAAATGAATAAAAATCACATTTCTTGAAACAGACCGTGATTTCGTCTCTCCTTCACCTAAATCACTGTGTATCAGCAAGGTTACAATCTAAGCCTGCCTTATCGCCTGGCAGCAACCTTCAGGAGGACAGCAAGAGGAGAAGATGATTTATAAGAAAACCATTCCCTGGATCAGGGAGTGAAAAGTACTGATCCGTTCTAAAAGCTCCTGCTGACAAACTCTGATATTATGAACATTCTGCACTTGGACAAAAGCTCCCACTTTTCTTAATTACATGGTTTGAGCAGGAGCCTGCTTTTAGGATCTGCCTAATCATACAACAGCCATTTGTTTTCCCAACTGCAGCTGCCAAAATTTCCCTGATCTCTGTTCTGTGCTCCATCTTCAAGGACATCTTATGAATGTATGACACTGACAAGCAGCATTCCATGCCATGCTTCTTAAGCTTCTCCTTCTCTCTTTACTACCTATGGAGATCTTCCTAATACATATTTATTAAAAATCTCACACACAAGAAGCAATGTGGAGAGGCAAAAAAAAAAAAATCACAAATACCACATATCAGAAGATTTGTCTATTTTAAGACAAACACTTTGTTATGACAATGAACCACTAACTTTCTTTGTCCTCTGAATGACAGGTTTTGCTTTAGTTTTATGGACTCTGCATCTTACAATTCATTGGGTCTCCTTTTTGTAATATTGCTAGGAAAACAAGTAGCAAATCTGTGGCCACCTGTTTAAAGAAAAAGCATAGAGTCTCACTGCAAACTTTTAATTCTTTTTAAACACAAACTTTACTTCTGAATTTATCTTATTTTTTCTCCTCTTAATTTTCCTTTACCTCAATATCCTCATTGTTCTATATTTTTAAAAAAGAAAAATAGATTTTTAATGTATTTTTATGATTTATCTTATAACAACAGAGAATTTTGGATTAGAACAAAATAAATAAGTTAATAATTATATGTTCACAAATATTTTTTTAAGATTTTATTTATTTCTTTGACAGAGAGAGACACAGTGACAAGGGAACACAAGCAGAGGGAGTGGGAGAGGGGAAGCAGGGTTCCCGCCAAGCAGGGTGCCCGATGCAGAACTTGAACCCAGGACCCTGGGATCATGACCTGAGCTGAAGGCAGATGCTTAATGAATGAACCACCCAGGCACCCCAATCTTTTGCCTTTCAAGATACTCTTTTGAAATCACTAATTCATACAAATTGGGCATGAATAAATTCGGCATTTAAAAAATTCAGAAATGGTAAGGCTTTTTAAAACACATGGTAAGGTTTCAAAATTATATTAAAATTATACTAAAATTCAAACTGCATGATATATAATTCTCAGATAAGACCCTTTTAGGACTAATTTAATAAGTCCCTAAGAATAATTTGAATAGATACATGTATACTCAGGTACTGAAAAGAGTGTGTTGTGTTGTGGTAAGCTCTGTGTGTTGTGTAAGACTGATGAATCACAGACCTGTATCCCTGAAAAAAATAATACATTATATGTTACTACTACTAATAAAAAAAAGAGTCTAATTCTTTGCATCAGGTAACCATGTCCCTTAAAATCACAAAGTAAATTTGCTTGGCAAATTCCTCCTAATCTTGATAAAGCTTTTGTATCCCAGAAATTTATCTTTAAAAAAGTGAAAGGCAAACAAATACTCAGAATCAGCTGTTGTCAAATAAGGGCAAACAATATATTTTTTTTTAGTTACAGGCATATTTTAGAGCAAGTCACATTTTAATAATGACAATACTGTCCTCCATTTGAACAGCTCCTCCCCACAACTGAAGTTCGTTCTTAAAAGAAGAGGAAAGGCAGTACAAAGGGACAAAAGCCAAGCTGTGACTTGTGTTAAGACTGATGAATCACAACCTGTACCTCTAAAACAAATAATACATTATATGTTTAAAAAAAAAACAGTCAAGCTAACTTCCTTAACATTAATGAGTTCCTTCAATGGGCCAGAAGCCATTATGATAAATGTCTGAGATACAGGAGAAAAAAGGGGTTCCTGCCTGCAAGGAAGTAAATAAATCCGTAAATAAGTAATCACTCTATAATGTCATAAATGAAGTAATGGAGAGGTATATCCAAAGTGCCCAGCAAAGTCCCTGCAGGAACATGGCAAAGGCCCAATAAATGGAGATCCTGTGATAACACTGATTAAGAAGTGCTTTGGGTTACCCAGGAAAAGGTTTAGGCAAGCAATTACAATTAACTCGTTCCAATACAATCCCAGTTAGCACATAATAAATGGTGCTGAGAGATGTCATCAGGTACATTACTTCACTTAATTCTCCCACAACTTTGCAAAGTAGGTAACTATCATTCCCCCCACTTAGAGTTGGGAAAACCAAGGCCTGAAAAACTGAAGTCACTCTATACAGAATGAAGAAATGAGGTCTGGGGCAGGTAGTACCCATTCTCATTCAGCCAGAACCACAACCTAAACTTAAGTGTGAATCCAAACTCCATGCCCCTTCTGAAATCTGAGTTGGAGGAAAGAGCTCCAATCACCATAAAATAAAACTCAATAGTCCTGGAAAAAGGAAATGATCTAATCTGATTAAAATCATTCTGGGCTATGTACCTGCTATTAGCCACCAAAACTACCAAATAAATGACTGTTATAGGAAAGATCTTAATTCAAAATTCTACATGGTGCAACGGCAAGAGCATGAAGTTTAGGGTTTGGGTTTGAAACGTGGCTCCAGCCTTGATTTTGGTTTAGACACTTAAAACTCTGAGATGCAATTTAATTTACTCATCTGAAAAATACACACAATTCTATCTGCCTTGCAGGATTGTTGTGAAGATGAAAGATAACAAAGTTAAGGCACCTCGCTCAGAGCTGGGCACACAGTAAGGACTCAATACATGTCCATTCCCCTTATCAAAAATGTAACATTCTGAAAATATATTCCCATTAAAATGAGGTGGCAAAGTCTACTAAGAGCTGGTAACATTTATCCTTGGAATTTAATTTCTGAAATGGCAAAGAACACTTAAAAATGTTACTACTCATCACCTATGTCAATAGCTATTTCCTTCATCTTCAAAATGTTTCACAAACATTAACTAATAAGTTCTTGCAATAATACCAGCCAGAAAAATACAGAGCAAAGGGGAAGAGATTAAGTGAACTTTAAAAAGTGAATAATGAAACACCGTTTTTAACACTTACAAACATAATTTCTGGTACACTTTGCCTTTTTAAAAAACTCTCTATTGTGAATGGCTTAAAGTTAGATACTTCAAATATAATAAGTGCAGTCATTCAGGTTTCTGATTTCCCAAGAGGGAAACCCTCTTGTTTTCATGGGAAATTTTGGGAAATTGCTAGAGCATGCTTTGGGTACAGACAGCAGGGGGCATTTCTGACTTTCCACATGGATCTGCTCAAGGTGGGTAGGACCATGTCCCTGGTCCACCCTCTACTTGGACTGCTCCTTCCTTCCTGTGGACCCCAAGGAGCGGCTATGTTGACATCAAATGCACTTCAAGAGGATTTTCAGGGCACCGTTGGAAAGGTGTGAAGGGAAGTGCAGAGAAAACACAGAAAGTGTTTTTCCCCCGCAGAAACGAGATGAACCCTTACAAAGCCACTGGAAAGAATCCTTTCAATCACATGCTAGACTCAGGAGATTTTGTGAGCACATTCACACCCAACACCCCATTTCATCTTCATGAAGACCCTGGGGGATGATGAGTGGGATTTGCCCTCTTCTCTTGTCATCTGTATTTTATAGGCGAGCAGACCATGGGTCAAGGAGCAAACAGAAAGTAGATTGACTAGCCCTGGTTCACAGGGTGCAGAGCAGGGATGTGAACTGAGGTCTTCCTGTTACTGATTCTCATCTTCCTCCCTTACCCACCACGACCTCTTGGAAAATACACTCCTGGCAATATCCTTCTGAAAGCAATGGCAATCTAGTATAAACTGTGGTCTCTCCCATGTCACACTCTACTAGAAGGCTCTCCTCTCCCACCATCAAGCTTAAGAAGCCCTTCCCCAGCTCTCCATCTCTCCCTAGCTCCCACGTCTATCCTTTACACATGCTTCCCTCATAGACATTTACCACACAGCCCTGAGAGACTCTCCATCTTCCTGTCTCTGTCACTGGACTGTGAGCATCTTGAGGACAGGGACTGTGTTTGACTCATCTATAATTCCAGGGACCAGTGCAGAGCTCTAGGCTTTGTTGGTAGAATAAATGAATAAATGGATGACTCTCTAGGTGCTCACCTGCTCTCCATAGCTAAATCTGCTCTCCTTGCTCTATTCTCCACCACTCTCCTCTCATCACAAACATCTCTCATATCTCTCTCTCACCTCTTTAAAATCAATTTAAAAAGGAGCACTTTTATCTTTTAAAGCTTTATTGCCCTTATCACTATTGTCTTCAACTTCTTTTAAACTGTCCCAAAGACTGTATTTTTAAGGCCATTTTCATAGCCTCTGTTTCTTTACCCCACCTGCCTTCCAATTCAGATTGCCTCTACTTCACCCCTAAATGCCTATTTCATTTTCACTTTGGGTCTGAATCTGCCTAAAGTCTCAAGGTTAGAGTCCCATAGAACGTTTCCACCTTTGAGAGTTCCTACAAATCACACAAGCCAAAGTCAAAGCCAATGGGGACTCAATACTTTGCTGCAACAACAATCAGAGCAAGGAATGCCTTCTTGCATGTTATTTTTTTAAAACAAATAATCAATTTAAGCATGTCTCCAACATCCATTGCAGAGTGTAATTATTAGGAACATAGGCACCAGAGCCTGAATGCCTAGATTTGAATCCTTGTTCCACTGTGTGATCCTGGGCATATTACTTAACAGTTCTGTGTCTAAGTTTTCTCAGTGTTGAAATAGTGTTCATAGGAATGTGGCAAAGACAAAATGTATTTCTATGGTTCAAATAACTGAGTTCCATGGCATTTGATCCCTGCCTTCTAGGAGCTTAGTTCCAGAAGCAAGGAGCAGCAGAGGTTAGTAGACAGATTTATGAACAAAGTTCCAAACTCCAACAGAAGAATACCATACTCTGAATGTCTTCTGTGGTACATATGTCTCTTCCAAGTCCTTATATGTGTGCTTCCTCTCCTCCCCCCACTAAAATGCTTCTCCTACCACCATCTAAATAACTTGGCCATTTTGCAAAGTTCCGCTGAAGCCTGCCTCCCTGACCCACGTGGTCTAGTCACCTCCTCTCTCTCCTTTGTCGTGGCACTCACTACTCTCCATTCAGTCACAATTTACCTGCCTGTCTCCCCACTGACTGGAAGCTCCTTGAGAACAGGGCCTGAATTTTCATTGACTTCTTGCTCCAGGCACATCATATACAGGAGACTGTGACCAAAGGCTGCTGACTGAATCAGTGTTCAAAAGCAGGTGCAGGGTGCTAGGAGAGTTTAGAGGACGAGAACAGGGGAACATTGCAGGCAACTTCCTTTTTCCCAACCCACCAGACTCTGCAGTGTGCTGGAAAAAAACCGTAAGAGAAATGTGTGGTTCTCTATTTTTAAATCCCTTTCTTAAGCCTTTTCTTCACTCTACCTGCACTGTTTATTTTAGATGAATGCAGGCATCAAGATCAAAACAAATGTGAACTAGTGGCTAAGGAAGGGACATATAAATTTTGGGAGAATCACAATCCGAACATGGCACTGAACAAAAGAGGAAGAAAATATTTAGGACTTCATCCAATGCTGTGCACCAAAGATGCTCTGCCAAATGTTCAGTTAGTCTACTCTCAGAAGTGTTTGATGGAGAGTTTTTCTTTCTTTCTTTCTCTTTCTCTCTCTCTTTCTTTCTTTCAAAGTAATTTAAGTCCTCACATTGCACATGGAAACAAAAGAGCTTTGGCACAGGAATAAGCTATATCTCTCTTTTAATCTTAAGATTTCAATCTAATTTTATGCAATAGTATACATAAATGGAGAGAGGAGATAAAAATACATAAAATACACATACTTATATTTTAAAACGAATGCCTTCTAGTTGCTCATACTGGAGCATCAGGTAGGCTTATTTACAATTCCAGTTAATATAGGAATCTTGACATGAATACTTTTGACCTATGAAGATACAAATTCAAAAGTAAGCACTTTAACTTAATACTAGAAAGTAGCAGACTCAAAAACTGAACTCAGGATCTCACACACCAGAGCATTTTTACCAAGCTCTTTTATCTTCCTCTGGCATCCAAGATTCTTTCTGGGATGACAGATCCTCAGTTTTGAGGTTATCTGTTCTCCCTTTTGATGGTTATGAAATGGGAAGTAGCTTGAATATTTTATTTTAAATCTTCTCTCCCTATAAGCCCTGCAAAACAATGACCACTATTTAAAATATACACCCTAGGGGACTGAACTATTTTTTTAAATGTTCCTTTAGTAATGTCTACTATATGCCAGGGCCTGAACCAGGCTCTTTACATATGCTAACAATCCTTTAAACAAGGTTTTGCATAAGTATTATTAACTCCATTTTACAGACAATGAAACTGAGGCTAGAACAAGTTAGTGACTTTACCAGGACCCTACCACAAGTAAGTGGGAAGGAAAAAGAAGATCTCAATTTCTCTGACTCCAAAGCCGGTGCTCTTAACCAGTAGAATGCTTTTAATGGAAATGAAGAATCCTATGATAATGCTAATGACTACTGCACTTTCTGAATGACTAACCTTCCTTCTGACCTTCTTGAAACAGCCTCAACTCTAGGGAAATAGAGTGGAGCTTTCTGCATAGATTGGAGACCCCTGGCCAATTTATAAGTTCTCTTTGTTGGGTTTTCTCCAACAAATCTCTTAATTTCCTGCTACTCCAGGGATGACCACTTCACACTGAGTGCAGGTAGGGCAATCATTTCACCCCAAGAGTCAGCAGCTGGGCATATAAAGCCCAGCCTTTCACAGGGCAATGACTGCTCCTGCTTACTGAGTAGAAGCAAGACGCTGGCTGAACTGCTACTATAGCCTCATTACATTTTCACAAATTCTCATTAGTGTCACTCTCCCACCCATTATCTCATTGTATTTTTTAAACAGCATTTCATCATATGAAATTACAAAATACCACATAATATATCTACTAATTCTACTTATTTACTTACTCTATTGTCTGTCTTCCTCCTCTAAAGTGAAAGCTCCATGAGGGTAGGAACTTGTCTTAGTTACCACTGTATCTCCAACACCCAGAACAGTGTCTGGCCTACAGCAAGCACTCAACAACTATTTGAAGAATGGGACACAAATTAATATTATATAGTAATAATAATGAGGATGATCATCATTAGCACTTTATATGCCAAGCACTGTTTCAAGTTCTTAATACACATTGGCCCATCAAATCCTTACAACAACCCTAGAGTACAGATGATGAAACTGAGGCATAGGGAGGGTAAGTGATCTGCTCAAGGTCACAATTGGTAAAGACAGGATTTGAACCCTGGTGGTCTTGATTGAAAGTCTCTATCAATAATCACTAGGCTAAATGTCTCTCATTAGCCCCTTCCTTCTAAGAAGTGAGTAATACAAAATGGGAGACAGAAAATGGATTCTGAATCAAACAGACTAAGCTTGGAATTCCAAGTCTGACACTCCATAGCCAGGTGACCTTGTGTAAGTTTATGTAAACCACATGGTGCTCTTTCTTCAAAACAGGAACACAAATGCCTGCTTTCTAGAGTTGTGAGGTTCAATGAGATAATGTGTCTCTTCTTTCCGTAAAGCCTGAAAAGGGTCCCTATTATTGTGATGTATCACTGTTAACTGTATGGTAGAGACCAAGTAACATCAATGGGTCTGAAAGAAAGAAGAATTACTGAGGCAGTACAGGTGAGCCTCAGTAGTCAGGAAAAGTTTCAAGTAAACAGACATACTCAAGATCTTCAAGCCAAATTTACAGAACTGTGGTTGGTGAGCAACAGTAGTGCCAAAACCAGCCTTCATGACAGAGGGCTTTGGGTCCAACATCCTTCGCACAGGCTAGGTAACAGGACACCTAATGGCAACCATTTCATGAACATCTCACCCATTTCATGAACAGTCTAGCCAACATCCAACTCTATCATTCACTTAACAATTCATTACCAAGCACCTGGTAGCAGCCAGGCACAGATGAGCCAAGTCCTGACTGCTGATGTGGTGGTAAGTTGGACAAATCAACAAGCGACAATGCAGTAGGGAAGACCAATGACAGAAGGACGCTGGCCGTGCTCATAGATGAGGCCCTAGCCCAACATGTGCCAGAAACACTTTCCTAGGTGGGAAGTCACCTCCTATTTGTCTCTTGAAGCCAAGTGAAGAAGAGCAGAAGGATATTGGAGACCAAGGGGTCTGTTTGAGCACAGGAACAGACAGAGCAGCATGGCCAAGTTCCACAGCAGAGAATGAATGGAAGGTGGAGAGCTGCAGCATTGGGGGCTGGAAAGGAGGGCAGGGGCTGGGCCACAGAGGGTTTCCTAGGCTTTGGGAAGGCAGCTTGACTTGATCCGGAGCCACAGATCTATTAAATAGCCATCTCTGAGATCATATCTCAACTGAGTGCCTATAGCAAATACACTGGTTCCCCATGAAATACAAACAAAATAGCACTGAGAAAAAGAAAGAATACATTATTTTTTAAGGTTCACCACCAAATTTTCTTTGGGGCCTTACTTTCTTCCTGAATAGGTCACAGGCATTTTTAGCACTAGTGTAGTTTTCACCAACTCAGGATACTATTCCCCTTCTGTACTCTAAAGTCATTTTAAACTCAACTCTGTTCAGCAAATGTTACTCTCCCTTTCCCAGGACAGCACCTTGAAAAACTTGGTAAATATTTGCTGAACTGGGCTGGATTCATTGAGTGACAACTCTATAAGGTAACATTGCACCAATGTGTAAGCAGGCCACAGGGCAGTAGAAGATAAAAAGATGATTATCATGGCACCCTTATCCTCAGTAAACTTGAACTTCCAATGATGCAAATGAGACATGCATGACAATAATATATACACCCCCAAAGCAGACTGCAAGGGGTTCATTCTTTCAGTTGTGGGCTTCGCAGCTGGTGGGGCTGAATCCCACACTCACCGCGGTTTCACCAGACATTCAGCTCCCTGAAGGCGGGGGGCTATGTCTCCTTTATACTAAATCCTCAGAAACCACTAAATAGTAAGTACTTAGCAAGGCTTTATCAAATGGATCTAGTTAATCTTCACAACAACCCCAAGAAGTATAAATCATTTCACAAATGTGGAAACGGAGGCTCATGTAGGTAATGTGACTTGCTTGAGGTTATGAGGTTAGTATAGTGAAAATAGCAATAACAACAATAATAATTATTATTTTTCATTCTAAGGAAGACTGCCCCCTTTTTATCATTCTCTAAATGTTTCTGCCACAGGATTGTCTTTTTATAAAAGGATGGAAAAGATTCTCTCTGCCTGAATGAAACTTGGAGTTCATAATTTGAGTTCTTGAGCTCTGACTGCCTTTTTGCTGCTGCCAGTTTCAGAATTTCCAAAGGGCACTGAATGGTTTTAGGACAGATAGATCTGACACTTTCCAGGTAAGGATATTCTTCAGCACAATGAGTTCCTCAATACTCTCCCACTTCCTTCCAAATCACCAGGTGAGAATTAATCTAATTTCAATTCAACAAATCTTTACTGAATACCTAAACCATGTGCAGGTACTTTTCTCACTACTTCCAAAATTAAATACTTAGTATGAAAGTCTTTGTGTCTGTCCTCCTGTGACTAAATCACATCTCACCCACATTTACGCACAGTAAACCCTCAAGGGCGGAGACCAACTGACCCACCAATCTCTAAAGAAGTACAGTGCTAACACAGAGTAGGCATCTTAATACGTTTTCATGGAACTGAATAGATCTTTGACATTTTGTTCTAGAATTAGACATACCTGGGTTGAAATCAAATCTGGCCCAACTACTAGCTGTGAAACCATAATTTACCTTTCAAAATCTCATTTCATCGATAAAACAGGAAAATTAACATTTACGTTTTAAGGCTGTTTTAGGGATTAAAAGGAATAGTATGTAAGGCGCAGTGCCTGACTCATAGTAAGGGCTCAAGAAATGAAAGCTAATCTCATTATTTCTAGTCCCACCTCCAGATCACCTCCACTACTTACTTAGTACTATCATCATTATTATTATTACTTTGAAGGTTCAGCTAGGTAGCATGACCAAGGTATAAGATTTGCTAGTTAATGAATACTTGGATTAATAGAGAGTCCTAACATAGGTCATGCAGATATCATTAACTTTCCAAGATTTAAGATAAATTTCTACATTACATCTAAAATAATCAGATGCTACCCTTTCTTTAATAATTTGGAAGGTACTAGAGATCCTGCATTGCATAGCTCTGAAGAAAAAAAAAGGTGGCTGGTTTTTTCTTTTAGATAATGCAGAGCTCACTATTATCTAGAATAGTGTTTTTCAAAATTTACTGACCAGAATCCAACAAAGCAAAAAAACTGAGAAATATATTGAACACACAGCAACTTCACATCACAACTCAAAACATAGGTAACTGAGTCAAAAGTATCATGAAATATACTAAGAACCAGCCACTGATCTTTTCTTTTCTATTTCACTTTTTTTTAGTCTATGTAAAAATTTATTTGACAAAATGTAGAAAAAACGATACTGTTACATATTATATAGTTGCAAGAACCAAAATGAAAAATGTGGGTTTTATTCAGCCGCACAATTTGCTAGTGTACCTTCTGGGTAGTGTGATGCTTAATACATAGGAGTGAAGGGCAAAGGATCTGGATAAGCTAGAATCAGGGTGATTTTGTCAGAATTTTAACTTGAGTTGGCCCCCCACACTGCTGGGAAATGTGGAGTGTTCCATCTTAGGATGTTAGTCAAGAAACCAGAAATATAACAAAGTCAAAATGTCTATTTAACTTACTGTTTTAATTTTTTAAAATTCTGGTCAAGACCCAGTAAAATAATTGTCCGCAAAACTAGAATCCAGTCATTTACTAATATTGTTATTCTGTCTGTTAGGGTGTATCAAAGATATGGTTGAAATGATCCTCCCATCAAGATATGAAATTTTATTAATTCTATTTTACATATTAAGAACCTGAAACTCAGCCACGTTAAGGTGACTTGGATGAATAAACTGAATGACAGACCCAAAACTCAGAAATCTTCTAACTCTGGTTCAGATTCTTTAAAAAAAATTATAACTCAATTCAATAAACATTGAGTATTTACTGTGCACCTAACACTGAAATAAGAAAGCATTTGACAAGAAATCGGCCCTCCAGGGCTCACAGACTACTAGGGAAAACAAGTACGCCTTGGCACATGGAAGTCTGAAGTGAGTACTATTCTATTCTGGAGGAAGTAAGCTGATTCCCAAACCTTTCTCTGGCCACTTTCTGTGGCCACACATTTTCCCACGACATGAGCACTGGTACCTGCTAGTGAGAGAGCGCAGAGTGCTCCTCTAATGTCACACTTCTTTACAATCTGGAATAAAGTTAATATTCTTCCTCCTGGTGCTTTTTGGCACTGTAACCCTAAAAGCAATCCTTGATGGATGTGAGCATCGTCATCATCACCATCATCACGTCACACTCTGATCAGAAGAGTGCTTTAATGCCAATTCTCTCTAAATAACCAACGTCCAATTCAGTAATATCATTAGGGTGACTTCAACTTCTGAGAAATCATAACCCAATAAAGGCAAGTCTCGACCCTTCAAAACAACCAGGAAACCATAATCCTCTAAGACATTCCATAGCTACTGATCCAAATAAAGTTCAGACCAAGTCAAAACACCTTAACCTTGCTAAATGATAGCTTTTACCTATCTCTCTAGCTTTGTCTTTACACATCCTATGTTGCATTTACACCAGACTACTTATAATTACTAAGCAAGTGCCCAGCTCTGTGCCTTTACTCATACTCTTTCTTCCACACGGAAACCCTCTTTTTCCTAATTTCTCTGCCTGTCCATCTTTCGGCTCCACCCAAATGGCATTTCCTCCATGAAGGCTGTCTCCTTCCTCCAACAGAAACAAATGTCTCCTCTTCTGTCTATTGTACCTCTTCTGCTGAGACACTTTTCACATTCTGCCTAACATTGTCCTACCCACTATATCAGAATTTGTTTTAAAACTGTGACATTCCAGGAGGCACCTAGAATGTGGTTTATATGGACAGACATGCAATTGTATTTGTTGATTCCACACTGAAAAACTTGATCTAGAAAAGGAATTGCTTTTTGTTTTGTTTTGTTTTTGTTTTTTTCCCCTAGAGAAGTAAACTTTGGCTAAGCTGGATGTATTCCTGTGTTTACTCTGGAGTTAAGACTTCTGATATTGTTAAACATGTATCCTAAGGCAGGCAGCTCAGTTTTATTTTCTGTAAAAAGGGGTTAACAACACCTGTCCTAACTGCATTAAGGAGATCAACCTGACACCAATGGGCAAAAGTTATATGATGTTAAATGAATATGAGAAATGATCTCCCTAGTCACAGATCCATTATGCAGAACTGTGCTGGGAATAGCTGAAGTTCTAGAAACACAAACTTACTCCTGTGTTCTTAGAAAATTGACATGACAGTAGTTCCGGAAGAGTACTGTTATGATTACAACAATTGCAAAGCTCATATCTCCAAAATTCACCAAGTGGAGACTTGCTTAAGAGATTTTACTAAAGCTCTTCCAAGCTAAAAATCTTTTCTTCTTGCTGATAACCTTTCGCCAGAGGTATAAAGCAAGAAGGAACTGAGACCCAAGTACTGGCTTAAATAGGGCTCAATTTTTTAATAACGTGAACATGTATCTAGCAAGGAGGTGCTAAGAATATCTACCTGGCCCTCCGCTGCCCAGTTACCTGATCAAATCATTCACCCGATCATCTCTTTTTGGCCTTTCATTAATAGGTGTGAGATTTTTCTAGGCTAACCTATGCACAAACATCTTCTAGCTCTCTCCGCCTTCAAGCCCCTTTCTTCCACTGGTGTATTTCTGCCCATACAAAACACACTGTAAAATCAACCAAATTCTTCCAGAGAACTTGTCTACCACCTACAAGGCTCCTTACAAAATCCTTAGAAGAATATTGGTGAAGCCTTGAAATAGATACATGTGGGGGGAAAAATCTATTATCTGTCTCACAGTAAAGGTTTTTTTTGTTTGTTTGTTTATTTTTTTACACAAAAGCGTAGGGCCTGCGAAATGGTGTTTGGGGCATCCCATCAATTTATAATTTTAAGGATTAAATTGAAAGAAAGAAAATGACTCCCTTTTACATCCTTCCCATGATTATATAAAGTGGAATCCCAAATCCATGACATTAAAATACTGTTCCAAGGAGGTTATGTTTTCAGTTTCAGTCTTGAACCCCTTCAGGTACTACTTGTATTGTTTTTTTTGTCCTCACTGGTGACAGCAACAGGTCCTGATTTAGAACAGCTTGCGAATTTTATTTAACATGCCTGTTTATTTCCCCTTGCAGAGCCTTGGGAAAAAGGCACAAAATTAGGCTCAGCCTAACGCTGGTCCTGACACCTCCCATTACCCCTTCCCAAGTGAGTGTGATCAAACAGCTACATCAGGCCTTTACAGTGACTCTCATCATGTCTCTTTCTTTCCTGCAAATGGTAGGGTCATAAATTGAGGGCCAGCATTCTGCTCACATCTCCCACACCTCTTCAGTCAATGCGATCGCTTCTAGAGCTGTTTGCACTGCCAAAGCCATCCATCATCCTGCCTCACCAAGCAGGAGAAAGAAAACTGATGGCAAGTTAGAAAAATCTCATTAAGCCACTTTTTGCCTCAACCTCTTCACCACTCCTTGAAAAATAGAACTTCAAAATTCAGTCTGTTGGGGAAATAAGAGGGATAGAAGAAAAAAGCTGATGTGGTGGAGAGGAAAAAATAAACAGCTCTAAAGAAGCTGGTTTCTGGGCCAAAGTCAAATAACTCACAGGTTATAATAACATATTTTAGACAGCAAGGATGAGACCATATTCATTAGCTTAACCTGATTTTTTTTCTGCTTGACTTCTGAAATTCCTAACAGACTCTTTCATGAAATTAAAAAAAGAAAAAAACAGCACTGATTAAAATTAGTTTTATGTCCACCTTTTTTCTCTTTTAACAACTAAATCCCAAGCTAATTCTAATTCCAAAGGGGGCCATGATTGTGCCTTGCAAAAGCCTATGAGAATGCTGAAAACTTAATAAAGCCACATAATTCCAGGGAAGAACTGAGGGCTTGTCTGTGCTTAAAAATTACTGTGTGTCACCCCCACCCTCCTTGAGTTCTGGCTAGAGGATGGAGACTATGAGGGTAACATTCATGTCACTTCTCCCCAGGACATCTGGCACAGGCAGACTGAAAGAGACCTAACATTCTCTAGGCACCTTTAATATTGAGGCACAAGACTGGTACCTTCCCATATTGTTTCGCATCTGATCCGCACAAAACCCTGTGAGTCAGGCCATATCATACCCATCTTAAAGATGAGGAAGTTGAAGCTCGAAAGCTGAAGAACCTCATCCATGATCACCCAGTTACTAATACGGAAAGTCAGGACTCTAGCCCCCAATGCACCTGACTTCAAAGTCCTTGGTAGTCCTGGTTTCATAAGACAAAAAGCAATCTTTCCAGATGGTTGCCTTCACAGGCAGGCCATAAAGGTCTGTGAATCCAGAGGCGGTCCTCTGAGCGGGCCCTGCCAGTAAAGATGCAGGCACAGTGGTGTCTAGCAGAAACAAATCTAATTTTTCTACATATGTACAAGTTGATGTAACATGTTTTTAGCCCCATCTGCACACTGGCCCTCTGGGTCCTAATCACAATAACCGGGTTGATTTCAGGATTGGAACATTTTCTACTACAGAGGTGATTAAAATATAATCAAGCTAGAAAGTTATCCTCCCCCAAAGCCACCTAAAATGAGCAACCCCAAAATAAAACCAATTTACATATTTTAGCCCAAATTAAAACGTAAAAGCTAAGGATTCCCTTTTAATATCCTGAATAATAAATGCACATTTATGTAAAGTCTCCTTTGGGGAATGGTTACTATGAGGACAACTTTCCCAATATTATTCATAAATACCACTTTTGTTTTGGTGTTACAGTAAGAATCTGGACTTGTGGGAATTGTACTGTCTGTACCCGGTACATCAACAGAGATAATTAATATTGAAGACAAGTACAATATCCAGAATTTTAGATGTGTGGTTGGCTGCACTACAAAAAGTAACATAAGAGAGGATGATGAGTCAAATCTGGTCAAAATCACACATTACAGGGACTTAGTCGTTTACTTCATTTTAAGTGAGCACTCTCCTAATAAAAGTTTCATTAGTAAAGACTGCAAGTTCTCAGGCTTTCCACGACAGACTTTTAAATAGCACTTACAGCCAAAGTTTATCATTAAAGCTGTATTTACTACTGCTGCATCTTCAAAGGGGCACTCGAAAAAAAAAAGTTCAACTCAGCCTGTTATTTTTCATGTACAAATTAGAACAGAAAACTCTAAAGGTTTAGACTGGCAGCTTAGGAAAACACAGGCTACTTGAGAAGCCATTACTGGCACATCCCAGTGCACATTGGGGGTCATGGCTATCTATCTATACCACCGCCACACACACACACACACACACACACACACACACACACACACAGTACAGGCAGTATCTAAGTGTGTATCACAACATTATGATGTCTGCTCTATATGCAAACTTAAAAGTTTGCACAGGAGCATGCCAAGAGGGTCACTATTTTCTCAGGTCCTCCCTGGACGGTGACATGGGGAAAGGCACTCAGAGTCATCTCTGTTAGAAGAATAGCATTCATATTTCTGTAAAATTCACAGGCTCTAGCCAAGCTCCATGAGTAGCCGACAGAAAGACAAGTTCCTCCCAACCGTCTAAACTTTCCTTTTCCTGAAAGCAAACCTCTGCATACATGGAAACTTACAAAAGTGTCCAGAAGATCTTTGATTTCTATCTTTTGAAGTCATGCCTAGGCTCTTACAAATACAAAAAGAAAAACATTTGTGTACTTGAGTGTTCTGACAGATCTCTTCTCATAACTTGACACAAACTGCATTATGTGACATCCAACCTTAAAATCCCTCACCTCAACTTTAGCTCCAGCGACAGGAACTTATACTCTTATTCTGTCTTTTGATAGTGTCAGAAATGGTAACATTCTTTTGATCAGAAAAAGAAATGATGACCTTGAATGCCACCTTCCACAGAAATGCACATAGTAAGTCCTTGACAAAGACATCTTCATCGAACAACAATCGATAGCTAGCTTCTACTAAGAACACAGCTGGCAAAGTCACTTCAAGGGCTAGTTGCTACAAGGCAGTAGAGGATAGAAGGTAACTGATTCATAGAATGAGCTGGAGTGGAAAGAGGCGACAACGTTGTGATGTGTTTTTCAAAATTCGCCATCTTGCTAGAATTGTTTCTCTGTTTCCTCATATCCTGAAAATAGAACTAAACCTCTTATAGAAAAGGTATTTACGAATTATATTTTTATAGCTTGAGCATGAATAATTAAAAAATTAAACTCGAGTTTAAATGTTATTTTTCAAAACAAGAGCCCCAGGTAAGTTATTTTTAATAGAGACCTATGACTTGTAATCTTTTCCCATTTTTAAAAAATCACATATGCTAGTTTTGCACTTTACTTTTGTGGTTAAAAATAAGGCTTTCCAAAAACAACACAAAACAAAACGCAAGCACAACAAGTACATTGACCTTATTTCTTCAATATTTCACTGCTTCTTCAACAAAAATTATTTAAAGATTCCTTTATGGTGTTCAGCATTTCGTGATCCTTATGGAGAAAGATCCATATTGAAAGAAAAATATCTCTGGTATTAAATACAATGAGGAACTGAATACCAATCTCCCCCATAGCAAAAATGGTCAGTTCTAAAATGGTCAAGCAAAAGGCAAAATCCTGGGAGTGGGGAGAGAGAGAAAAAAGATAGAGAGAGTGGGGTAGGGGGAACCACCAGCACATTAGGAGCACTAACACGGTATAATTTATTTCTTAATGAATGTACAAGGAACAGCATAAATATTACCATTAAGCAGAGTGAACATCCAAAGCAAGCTAGCTGGCTGATTGCTTTCTTATATTTTATTCTTTTGTAATAATTCCATTTCCAAAGTGCTTGATTCCTAACACTGATGCTCCAAAGCTATTGTGAGCACATTGCCTGAATACTTAATGAAGTAAACAACAAACAAAATGGCTCATCTTTGATGCCCCTAGCTAGCATCCCAAACTGGATATAATTAAAGGTGTGAACAAGCAAGCAAGGAAGTAATGAACCTGCAAAGTCAAGGTTCTGAGAAATTATCGGGCATCCCGCACTGCACCAGTTCAAATTTATCACTCATTATCTCTTGTATCGGCAAGTGCAGATCCACATGTCGGTACCCCTCTCCACTCTTGTCCTCCAGCCTTTTTTTCTTTCCACTTCTAGATGAGTAATTTATGACAATTACTGCTTGTGACAACTCCCACACACTCACAGATCACCTCTCCTTTTACCCTTAAAAAGCCACTGACCTATAATAGCCCTCCACCCTTAAAATACATTGAGATTTAAAAAATACGAAGATGTTTCTAAAGCACACAACACATCTACACACAAACTCACAAAGCAATGCACAAACTGCTAACATAGCCACCCTACCTCCTACTTGTTTTTACCAATGGTTAAAGAGTAGGTTCAAAGGCTCCCAATGAAAAAAAACAACTCTCCTTCCACATATATATACATTTTAATTTGAGCCCAACCCCTTGCTTGAGAGAGCAGCTTCCAGCTCACAAATATTGTGATGGATCTGTACATTTATAGTTTCTCAAGTGGCAACTAAAGAAAGGTGTCTGGTTACAAATGCAGGTCTACAGGGTCTGGATCTATCTTTTTTTAAATTAAGTTTTGTATTTTTTTCTAATAAGAAAATTCTTGGAGTTTGTGAGGAGAAGCCACTTCTTATGGGAACCCAGCCCAGTTTGGTTTTCTTTCCCTTTTTAGACGCGCATATACTTGCAAGTATGTATACACATTTGGTAATACCAAATAAGGAAAACCTAAGACAGGTGCAGAATTCCAGAAGCACACATGCTTACACACACACACACACACACACACACACACACACACACACAGTCTCCCTCCCTCACATACATATACTTTCCACCTATCTATCAAACGAATGGAAGAACAGACAGTGGACAATAAAAGGTTGACTTCACTTTTAAAAGGAGACTTGGCCAATTCTGTACAATATGGTCCATCTACTGGATAATAGTAAGATAAAAGCTTGAGAATGTTTGTGTCCTTTGTACCCCCCAAATTCCTAATGACATTGGGAAAAAATACTGCATTGCAGCATTTGCCAGCACACACTCTTGTGTCTAGCATCCGCTGACCAGTTCACCAACAAATGTACATATTAACTGTCCAGGCATATAAATTAAGTGTCTGGTGGCCACAGATCATTGGAACTGATGAAGAAATTTGTCAAGGCCAAAGTGTCTCTGTCCACATACAATGACCTTTATTAAGACCGCCATTCCTTATTTGCGGTGCACACAATTTGTTTCTTTTTTTATTATTATTAAAATAAGGCATTAAGATGCCAAAGGCTAACTGAAGCAGTGTGTATCCTCATGGAAGAAATAGTATTTGGTCTACATATAGGAAAACAATCGACCCACAAAAAGGAAATAAGTGCAAAGGGGCGAAATCAAACCAAAGAAAGGACTTGTCCTGAGGAAACCCTTTCATTGTTAGTAGTAATTCTTACTTGAGAAAAACACCTTGATTCACCCAAAAATTCTTTTAGAGATACTGAACACACACACAAAGCACTATTCAGGCAATGATTTCTGATTTGAAATGTCAAACAGATTATCCCCAACAGAAATACTAACTTTAAAATACCTGAAGTCTACCTCGTCTCAAACCCTTTTTTAGACTGAGTTAAGAACTAAAATGCAAATGCGTAGCTCATTTTCTTTCTCTTTCCTTAAGAAAAATTCTATTGTTATTAGGTCGCAACAATCTGGCCGTCCTCTCATCACAAAATCTTTGAATATTCAAAGGACCCAGGAAAGGCTATCTGGAGAGAAAAAAGTTTTTAAGGCTTTGGAAAACTATCAAACAGAAGCAAGCTCATCTATATCTGGCCAGGAGGATGACTTGAATGAATGGCAGTTAGAAATGAATGGGACTACAAAAATGAGTGGTTAAGTTGCTTTTTAGGGGTTTTTTTTCTGAGATATTATAATTATAAGTCAGTGATTCTCAAAGCCATTTCTCAGCCATTTCCATATCTATGTTCATTTTATTTTCTTAAAAAATTGAAATATTAAACAATGTAGTCATGATGTTACAATGACATATACAGCCATTCTGATTATTAAAACTGTGATGTGGTCAGGTGATTTTTGCAGAAATATTTCCGATCAGCTTTTTATTTCTTAATAAATGCACACTCAGCCTTGTGCGTCCATAAAGGCACACCTCCACATGCAGGTAGTAGGCATTAATATTTTTAAGACAAAGAAGCAAGAAAGGTCAGCAGTAGAACCACATGTCTTTTACAACCCAAGACAAGGTGACAGTTCTTATGGCAATTATTTTCTCCTAACTAAAAAATGTTAGAAATTTCTCAGAAAAAAAAACAACTATCCTAATTTTTAAGTGTATGACATACGACAAAAAATAAGTTTATTTATTACCTCAAGAGTCAAAACAAATTTTTTAAACCCCCCAATAAGAAGAGAAAACAAAAGAAACCCCTTGCATGGAAAAAAGCAGGGGAAGTGAGTACAGAGATTTGCAATAGAGTAAAAATTAAGAGTACTTTCAGTAAAGCCAGTTATATTTCCTAACCTTTTAACATATTTCAGTATTTTTTTTAGTCTCTCATTTTGGGGTTTAATATTAGCTATCTGATCAAAAATCTAATTTGGTAGAAGTCATAACAGATCATTATTTTTATGTTATCTCCTATCCGCCTAAGCACTATACCTTTCAGTCCTGGTACCCACCATCATGAGAAAAAGAGACTAGTAGTAAAGCACATTCAGAGAAAAAAGGGAGAGATGTCTGTCGCCCAGCGCACGCATGGGTCTTAGATGTTCAGAGACACTAAAAGAAAAAAAGAAAAGAAATCAGCTTTTCACTCAGTTTATGCTAAGACCAGACACCCAGGACAAAATGCCTTGTAGTTCCTGCAAGGGTGCAGCCTGATGGACCTTGGGGTTGGAGGTATAGAGGAAAAAAAGGAAGCTAAAGGCCAGAATACAGTTTTTCATTTATTATTTTTTAAAGTAATTTCTACTTGGGATATAAAATGAGAGATACAATGAACTCCCTGGAATTACAGTATCAACATCTGATTTAGTAAAAACACCAATATCACCTAGCACAAAATCACTGCTTTAGGGTGATTCTACCTATATTTTTCCAGTGGATATTTGCTGGAAATTTCTAAGAAATCATTTGCAGAACCTATCAGCTGTGGGAGTTCACTATTATGCTTCCGTCAACTTCATTCAATATAATTTACATTTTTTTTCAAATGGCCTCACAGGATTCCTTGCGATTTCTCGCACGTACAATTTCACAGCAGGGAAAAGGGGGGAAAGGGGGGAGCAAGATTCCCTACCCTCCCTTCCCCCTCTTCTTCTTTTCTCTCTCTCCGTTTTTTAAACCGGAAAAAAAAAAAAACCCAAGAGAGACAGAACAGATGCTTAAAAATAGATTTCTAAAAATCACTGTAAACCAGAGTTAGAAATGTAATTAACACCTATTTATAAAGAATAATTAAAGTTGGGCCGGCCACAAAGAACAGCAAAGATAATCGGGGTCCCGTCCTCCCCCCCTTTTTTACACTGTTTGCAGTGTGTTCTCATGATAGCCACCTGCTCCCTACTCGGCTTTTCCTCTGTTCGTTTCCCCGGCAACCTTTCATTGGGTTTTCCTCCCAGCTATCGCTTTCAGTTGGGCTGCTCGGTCTGATCTTATTTGTTTTACACCCATCAAAACAAGCAGCCAGACAAAGGCAATCCTCTAAGAATGGGAAAAAGACCACAGCTTTGTTATAACATCTCTGCAGAGGGAAAAGTCCTCCCCAGGCTTTTCTAGCAAAAAATAAGTGAGATGGATATGAATTTATAGCCTCCCCACATATCCGGCTTTGAAACCCCGTGAAAGCTATTGCTGGTGAAATTCAAAGTCAAAGTGGGCACTCGTGGCATCTGATTGTGCCATTTTGTGCCATATATTCGGGGTCAACATCGGGCGACAGGAGCAGCACTCAAGGAGTTTCCCTGCTTCTTTTTTTTCCGAAAAAGATGATGCTTAAAATAGATTTACTACTTTGGCAGAAAGGTTTTCCACTTCCCCTTCCACATCCCGAAGTCCTGTTTCACAACTGCATCTGCTGGTACTGAACCTCACCTCCTCCACCCCTTGTACCCAGCCTTCCCCATCACTCCTAGCAGGAGGTTGAAAAAGAAATGTGCCTTTAACTTTAACAGTCATGTAATTCTGTTGAAAGCTCACAGAGGCGGTGGACACGCCAGCCAAGAGCGACAGTGACATTGTGATTGTCAAAAAAGACACCAACCTTGCTTGGCTAAGTGTATGTTCAATGGAAGAGGCAGTGTGTGTGCCTTGTGTGCATGCAGTGCCATTACACTTGGAGATGGATTCTGGCTTTCAGAAAGGAGAAATACTAATAAACACACACATACACACACACATGATCTGCACAGTGATTTACGATGCACAGTCCATCAATCTTCACACACACACACACACACACACACACACACACACACACGGCTGGAATCTCCAAGCTGCCTTCCTCTGAATTTTCACTTACCATCTTCAAGCCATTCCACTCCATCTGTGATCAGAAGAAGATGGACCCTCACACAGTGTGTCAAAAGCGGAAAGGAACGTTATGTAAAAGCTGACATTCCTTCTTACAGAGCTGCTGCCCAGAGAAGGAAGCAACAACTCAACACGCCAGGCACCGCTACACATACAAGCCGCCTCCTCTTTTTTATGAGGTCATGACAGGAAACTCTTTGAAATACAAGATGCAGCATTTACTGAAGCCCAAATAAATCAGTCTCTTTGCCATTTTGACTGCGCAGTCCCCCGAAACACAACTGCCCATCTCAACATTCAGTATCCAGGAACTGCCTCTCGAGCTTTAAATTTCCAGTATGGAAATGGAGATTCCTAACCCCGCTGCATCCACCTCCAGCCCCACGAAACCCAGGCACATAGACAAACCTCCTCTCCCCTACAAAAAAGAAAAAGAACAACCCTTTTCTGCCAATATAGTCTCATGTAATATAACCTCTTTCAACAAACCAGCAATATTTCAGCCCACCTCCCCTCTACACCACCCCCCTCCTTTATGTTGAAGGGAAAACTGACAATGACCTGTTAAAAATGACAATCTATTTCCCCACTGCTTTTCAATAAAAGGACCTACCGGCACTCTCTACACAAAAGAGATAGTAAATGTAGGAACCAAACAGCAGCAGAGAACTAAACTCTTGTGCAAGCATAAGACTGGTCAAGGTGTAGATGCTTTTCTTCCCTCCAGCAACACAAACAACAGATTATAAATCTAGTCATACCTACCATAACCATTCTTATTGGCAAATATTGGGTCTCGCAGAGCTTCGACTCTTCTCTTAAAATTTGCAAAGGTTTCAGGATATATTTTTTAAATGACTACTATTGTTATATATATTTAAAGATCCACAAAACACAGTGTGGATGATTGTAAAGTAAATCAATTATTTGGGGGGAGGGGACGGGGGAGAAAGAAAAAAAAAGAAAGAAAAGGAGCAGTGAGCTGAAACCCCCGATTCTAGGATGTAGATAAGAACAACTGAACAGAGCCTTGCTGAAATTGGCTCGAAGCTTCCCCTTTTTACATCCATTTATGGGACCATCTGTCAGCAGAAGCCAGGATCTGATTGGTTGGGGAAACGAAGGGAGGCGTTGCAACATCAGGTGCTATTTAAATTAGCTACTGCCAGATTGACGATGTTAATGATTTGGTGACCTCTACAACAACAGAGACCAGATTTCTGAACTGCTTCTTGTGTCTGGTAATTAAGGCCAGACTGAAGCAACAACAGCCATGCTTGTATTTTTACCTTTTCCTTCCTCCTAGCTCAAAAGTACTGTAACAACTGCAGGTCACCCGACGGCCACTTGCAAACCTTACCAGTGGGAGTGTCCTCTCTTTCTCCTGTCCTGAAGGCTGCACCACTAAACCCCTTTGACAGAGGGTTTCTCCATTATAGAATATTTTCAACCACCTTATCTTTCTCAACAGTTGCTTTCTAGCGAAATGCATATTTAATGATCTGCCTCTAGGCTTAAATATATAACAAAAGCACTTTAATGTGCTAATACATTTGCATTTTCACTTTATTATTTCCTAATATTGCTGATTTTTAGTAAGCAGTGCTCCTTCTGCAGCTATCATGGCCAGTGTTTCAAGAGAAAGCAACTTTGAGATTGTGTTTGCTCCGCGAACTGGGTTCCTACAAGTTTGCTTCAGAAAACTACTTCTTAATAAACAAAAAAGGAAAAAAAGCAGTGGGGATGTGGGGGGCAGCTGTCAGCCTCTACCTTTCTGCCTTCTGTCTGAGCTTTTCAAAACAGAGAATGATGAATGATTTATTTAAATGAATTTATTTCTCAACTTGGATGGGGCATGATCTGAATTTTTAAAAAATCCACTAAAACACATTTTTTCTTTGCTTCCCCACTGCTATAAAGAATGGTAAAATATGCTTTTGAAAACAGCATCATTTCATGACCGATGCAGAGTGCTCATCTTGCTGAACTGAACATGTGATTTTGCTTCTCTTTTTCAAAAGATATCTTTTTTCTTTGGCCTCTTAAAAGACTTGCAATGAGACATTCAGCAAATATGTGGTGATGTATACAGTGTGTCTGCCTATGTTATACATTTCATAAGCTCTACCACCAGTCTGCAGTAGTATAGTAATTTGTCCTGGTTTGGGTTTTAAAGTGGCTTACCCGAGGAGGTTTTGCTTTACTTCTATCTAAAATGCTAACTTATTGTTATCTAATACATGATTTAGTCAATTTGTTCCTCAATGAACACATAGAGGTAACAAATATTACTAAAGAAATAATTCAACATAATATAAATCTTTGGCTGGAGTTGACAGCGAGATGGGACTGGGCAGAATAGAAATATAGACTGAGAATCATGTCACACTCTGGGCTTCAAGTCCAAGAATATACGTATCTGGGAAAAATTATTAGAAAAGAAAATAACCTTTACATTAAAAAAATTAAAATGATTCTCTCCCAGCTACTATTTCATGAGCATATACATATAAATATACATAGATATGCATGCTTTAAAAAATACAGATACACCACAAAACAGTATGTGTTGGGTATACTATGTGGAGAATTCGACTTGAATATAAATACACTCAGCTGTTAGAAATAAAAATCCATGAAATAGAAAAGTAGAAATGTTAAAACTAAAACCCCTTCAAGTGGAAAAAGACTGAATTAAATAAACTTTTAAAATAATTTCTCTGGCAAAAATACAGAGTCCTTTGAGTCACAATAGTACTACAGTATTTGTTGAACTGTATTCTAGGAATGAATTCAGAGGTTAAGGGTTCTAAAGAGCTCAACATACAGACGCAGGGTGGGTACAGGTGCCCCACATCAATGACAGAAGCTCTGAGTGCAATCTACCCAATATAGAAATCCTGTGAGAAGAAAACCATGAACAATGCTGACAGTCACACAAATGAAAATAGCTTGCTCCGGAACAAAATATTTACTTTGTATTTCTCTGGAGGTTAGAAAAGTCAGAATTTCTTAAAACCATTCTCCCTCATCCATACTAATCTCAGCATACTTAATGAGCCATTAACTACCACTAGGTAGCTCAAAAGATGTTCTAGCCACTCTTCTCGAAACAGAAACTGTATATTACAGTGTACATAATTAGCTGGTTTTGCCAGGCTAAAAGAAATCCATGCACTTTGTATATTGATCACTTATCCAAAAAACCTCCACTCTAAAGACTTTCAACGGAATCCTCAAACAAATGCACAAATGTCCTCAGAGGCCTTTTCTCTAAAGACAAAGGCAGAATCCTATTGTTGGGAAAAGTCAACCTTATTATTGCATTTCCAATAGTACCATTCATCTTTCAGAGCGAGGGGCTGACCGCTCCATCAGTGGTGTGACATTTGTAAAGCAACAGATTCTCAATATATTATCTCAAGAATCAAGCAGGCGAGTCTCCCAGTCATGCATGATTTTTTTTTCTCTGCCACAATCCTCCACCACCACAGAAAGAAACTTGTCTCACTCAGGCAGCTAAGGCAACCTAAAAATGATAGCCCAGAGCTGTGGGGCTGCTAGCGCCGCTGTATCTCTCTTACCATAAATGAGCAGTTTCTTGACTCATTAATAACAATTTCCCTAAAAAGAAGGAATCTCATATCAGTCAGCCCCTTGCCACCATGCACACATCCCAAAGGTTGCGGACATGTCAGCATCAGTCGCCGGCAGCCAGCTTTCCCACACAGAGTCCAGATGGACTGTACCAGAAGCCAATTCAGCGTTAATAACTACCTACTCCGCGCACTGGAGAAGCCTTACGTGGCACAATGGGCTAGGAAACAGCAGCCGACTGAAACTGCAAATAAAAAAAAGACAAACCAAATTCTCCAAAAACACCAAAAGGAAGGAAAAGAAAGGGAAGCGTGAACTGTATTCCTTGACTTCCATGAGAAGGAAAAAAAAAAAGGAAGAAAGAAAAAAAGAATCTTTCATAAACATAGGGGAAAAGAATGAAGGGGGGGAAAACAGATGCTGCCCAGAAAAAAGTGACAAAATATTACCTCATTATTTAACAAAGCAGCATTAAGCGTCCTGCTGATTTCAAACATCTTGCCACAGATTTGTTTTAAGAGAAACAGATAGAATCCTTTGCAAAGCACTCCGTCTGCAAAGGGTTCTTCAGTTTTCTTGCATGCCACGGAACAGTCAATATATTATTTCCCTAGAGTTCGCACATTAAAACCTTTAGTCAGTGAGCTGAATTTTCCCCTTATCTCACACACAGTAGACTCCTGTTATATGTACTGCTCTCTTTGCAGGAGCAGCCTGCCCCAAACATGGCTGGTGTTTAAACTACTCTTTAAAGTAACAGTTCACTATATAACCACCAGGTGGGTAGAGTGCACAGATTCAAATGAACCATCTTAAAGGATTGTGTTGTTTTTTTCTTCCCCCTTTCAGGTGTAGAATGTAACATGAGAAACGCCAGCATCCTAACAGGCATCCTGTCTTGTATCTCTCTGTATCTTGTCAAAATAAATAAATAAAATTCCTTCTTCTGACTTATAGCGAGGAAACAAAACAAAACACCATCACCAATTCTAATAAGAACTGTGAAGAATGAAACACAAACACGCTTTGTTTCATTCAGCAAAGGGTGAACAAGGAAAATCCAATCAACACAGAATGAGGTAAGGTGGGGGGGTGTACCAAAAACTCCACGGAAACATTTTCCTTTAGCAAAAAGAGGAAAAAACTGACTCACGTGATAAAAACCCAACTCAAAAGTAAACACATAGATGAAGCACATGCAAGATGGAGGCAAGAGTTTAAGGATGCAACTTTTCTTCTGAGTAAAGCATTAGGTTTATCTGATAGGGTCTTTCATGATAGGAAATAACAGCTTTTTAAAAGGTAAAGATACTGAAAAAAAAAACAACGAAATCTTAAGCATCTCTTTTAAAAATACAATTATACGAATAGCCATGAACAACCACAAGAGCAAAGTAATCATACATCTCTCCCCATCCTGTTCTTTTTCCTTAAGATCTGCCTCAAAGTGGAACATTTCTGTCCTATGTTATTTTGGGTATATAGCTAACTTGGTGTCTCCTTTGTACAATTCTATTCCAATTAATCTGCCTCTTGCTAGGAATAAATAGAATGTCCCAAGCTGAAAGCCCCAAGTGATGGAGGGTAAATGTTCAAAGATAAAGAACCACCTGGACAAAAATAAATCTCATCACTTACATTGTTCTGTGGCCTGATTTTAAGGAGGATTTCATTACAGAGTGTGCATCCACTATTCTACATTCCCACGTATCTAAAAGAGAAACCAACACACACAGATACCTGGGATTTTTGTTTTCTTGGCTGGACAAAATTAAAGCCCTGGAACTTCCACATCCTCTTGCAAACACAGATGTCAATACTAGTATTTTTCCAGCCCATCCAGGCAATATTTAGCCACACACAACAGTGCCTGTCTCCTTCATCTTTAAGTCAAGGCTGCATCACTTAATACCATTTAACCTCCTCGCATATATTAAGTTTCAAGTGACAATTTTTAACTGGGGAATGAGAAGGAGGAGTTGCTCTCATCAAATTCTGGTTGTATGAAATAAGCTAATTTGTACACTCACCATATGTCTTAAACACTAATTAAAAAATGTCACTTTCTTCAAACATTAAAATGTAATCAGCCTAGTAAATAAAATATTCTCGAGTTTTCTTGCCTTGGTGATAATTTAAAGAGTGTTTATCTCAAGGTAACCTCCCTATTTTGATAACCAAGAAAGGCTTTTGATTTGAAAAGGGAAAAAAACCCGAGATATTGGGGGCTTGGGGAGAGAGAAGAGAAAACCACAACTGTATATAGCTGCACAAAGAAAAATAAGATAAAACAGGGTTTTAAGGACCATAGTCTTGTTACCCTAAGGCAAACCCAGCCAATCAATACCACTCATTGACGGTCTACCATCTGCCATGCTACCCAGCGATGTGGCTAAACAGACCTGTTCCATATGACTGTAGCCGGCTCATTTCCAGTCGATTAGGGTAGTTCCAGAGCATTTTGTGCCATAGCACAAAACTCCAAGTCTGACTGAGCCTCTCTCATCACACCAGTCCCTCCCCAGCACAGCTGCAGACATTTCCTCCTGTTCTGGGCGTCTGGATTATCTCTTCTTGACCCTCAATGGAATTAGCAAAATAGGGTGGGAAGGTAGAGCAAACAATCTTACACACACACACACACACACACACACACACACACACAGATAATTGCTGGCCCTTCTTCAATGTCATGCAGAAATTGGGAATTCCATGTGCTTTGCCCTAATGTGATTATGGCACACCATTTAAATAGTGTCATCAGTATATATGACCTGACATTTTCCTGTAATGCTATTTCTTTTTATCTTCTCCCTCTTCCCTTGAAAACTAAATCAAAACTGCTGGCATTTCTTCCTTTAAAGAAAATACAATCAGTATGCCCAGACAACGGTAAATTCATTTAAGGGCTTTTGAAAAAAACTTAAAGTCTAATTTTTCTTCAATGAATTGTGGTATTGTTTTTTTTTTCCTTTGAAAAACATTAAATCAAATTTTATAGGAAAATGCAAACATAGCACAGAGGCAAAAAAGGATGCACCAGACTGTCACAGAGTCTACCAGAAGGATCAGGAATTCACTGTCGAGGTTCTCATTGAGACATATGACCTGACCATATGATGCTTTTCTCTTTCCTAAGTAGTTTCATCGACTATGGATTGTGGGAAAGTGCTACAAGAATGCTACTATGTGGGAAAATGTGACAAAGGGATGTCTAGTCCACTTAAATTGCCAAGAGTTCACCTATGCAAGTAAAATAACCTCCAGGTTGATTCATACTTGATCTTCCTGCTTTCTTTCCATGCTCCTAAGCCTTACACTAGAATAGCAGCTGAAACTAGAAGGTTTCTTTCCAGAATCAATGTATATTTTTTTCAAAAGTGCCTTTGACTATATCCTTAAAGCACTGGGAAAGGAAATTTAAAGGACAGGAAAACTGCCTGACTTACAAAATTCTGAAAAAGGTAAATACAAATTTATATTTTAAAAATCTAATTTAGGTGGAGTCCCTGTCTAAACTTTTCACTGTTATATTCTTCATCATAGCATAAGAAAATTCAGCAGGGTCAATGTGCAAACACACAGAGATTTCTGAAGATCCCTGCATTAAGGGATTGAGGCCTTTCCATTTCAGTTCAGATAAGCTTCACCAAAAATTAAAAAAAAAGAGAGAGAGAAACAAACAAACAAAAAACCCAAGTATAAATATAGATCTTTACAAATCAAGGGCCACTGAGCAGGTAAATACAGAGTAGCCACACCATCAAAGGATACAGTGTTTATCCAGATTAATACAGTTTTGAAAATAATTCATTATAAAGTTTGTGTGGGGCATAAACAATGAATCTTGGAACACTGAAAAAATAAAGTATTAAAGAAAAGAGTTTATTTATTTATTAGAGAGAGACAGCATGAGAGCGAAAGAAGAACAAGTGGGGAGACAGTGGGGAAGGGCAGAAGGAGAGAGAGAAGCAGGCTCCTCACTGAGCAGTAAGCCCAACTATGAGGGGCTTGATCCCAGGACTCCAGGATCATGACCTAAGCCTAAGGCAGACACTTAACCAACTGAGCCACCCAGGCGCCCCACAATATAGAATTAAAAAAAAAAAACTCTTGGACTCATTTATAATTCTGTAATTATAGATAAAGAAATAGATATACAGTATTGTAAAAAGCAAGGAAAGTAATTTGTAGAAGGAGGAGGTGGAGAAGGAAGGAAAGATAAAGGGGAGGGGAGGAGGGAGGAGAAAAAGAAATAAATAATAGAACCTATAACAAAGTACAAATAAAAACTGCTATTTTTTTTTTACCAAGAGTCTATCGTATACTGAACATACGGTAGGCAGTTGACATGCACAATCTCACATGACATCATAGTGGTGACAAAGGTTATATCGAAGCATTCTTCTAGAAAGATGTTTTCCTCATCTAAGAGTAAGCTCTTCCCTCCATCACTTCCTAGAACAATATGCTTAGTAAATATTTGTTGAATGAATGAAGAAGATGGGTAAAGACTAGAAGAGAAAGAAAAAGATGTATTTTTTTTCTCATCTAAAAGTGACTAAGGGTTTTCTTTGTGAGGTGCTTCTAAGCACGTCCTTAAAATGTATTTAATTTAATCTATCATTTCAACCAGGCTATACATGGGAAGTGAGGGAGACACAGGATTAAAGCTGGAAAGCAAAAAACTCTCAGGGGGTAGTATGAGTTATCTGAGTAAGTCCTCATTCCCTACTTTTTCCAAATCTGGCAAAACTCCTTACATAGAGCAGTTGCTCAGCAAACATTGGTTGGATGAACTTCTATGTCTTTAGCCCCTTACTGGACAGAAACTGATTCCAGGCAACACTCAGTTATGAGGAAGGAGTAAAGATCAACAATTCCATGCAACATCACCTCACAGACTATCCTAAGGCCTATTTCACGTGATTCGACTAGGGGGCGCTGAACCCATTTTAACGGAAAAGATACGCTGGCTCCCTAAGCCTCAGTTTCCTCATCTGTAAAATGGGCACAATAATACATCCCTCAAGGTTTGTTGCCAGGATTAAGACAGATACAGGCTTGGTGGAGGCAGTGCTCTAAATGGTACCTAGTATTATTAATATGAAGAACAGGGAAAAACTGTATGACTTAGTACCCAGCTATGAGGCAATTCATTCTTATTGAGGACAATGCAAATCAGAGACTCTCAAAACAACTACAGAATAATAACTAAGAAAGGCTGAGTGGTCTGTTCCAGTTCTAATTAAAATGCTTGCTGCAGATTAGGACTTAGCCAATAGGCAAAGTTCAGTGCTAAATTCTGAGTGTGAAGAAGAAAAAGAAATACTAGTCATAGAGCCCATCTTCAAGGAGCTTACAGTTTGGTTGGTAAAGGAACTTTCCTTCTTATACATGAGCCTTGGTAATGTAGGAAATATAAAAAGAATAGTATCAAAATGAAATACCAAAGGACAGTTGATGGTGAGGATGCCATCTGGATTGACAGGGGAAGGCTTCATGGAAGAAGCTGGAATTAATGCTAGGTGTAAAGAATGATAGGATTTGTCTAGGAAAATTCCAGATACTTCATATAAGAACAAAGGCAAGGGAGGAGGGCAGGAAGGGGATAGTGGCAGCCAGCTCTTTCTAGTTAGACCCCCTCTGAGGTTTCCTCTGAATCTATTCCAACCTCTTCCGTTTTTTAAAAAAGTTATAAATAGAGGAATATTATGATATGATGACTGTGGGAGAACAGACATTTTATTCAGTAAGTACTTTCATAAAAGGAGCAGGAATTAAATTTATTGCACATCTATTATATGTCCAACATTCCACTAGGCACTTTGCCTATAAATCTCACTTAATCTCATAACTCTGAGATTTCCAACATGGAAACTAAAGATTAGAGAATTTGCTCAAGATCACAGAGCTAGTAAGGGGTAAATTTATACATGTCCAACCTCAGTTCACACTCTTTACTACAAATACTACCTTACATAGAAGAGTGTAGATCTAGAGAAATTTAAATCTTATTCTCTATGTTATTATATACTCAGACACCAACACTCAAAATAATGTCATTGATGGGAAGTCTGGGTGGCTCAGTCAGTTGACCAGCCGACTCTTGATTCCAGCTCAAGTCATGATCTTGGAGTCCTGGGCTGGAGCCCTGTCTCCATGCTTAGCAGGGAGTCTGCTTGAGAATTCTCTCTCTCCCTCTCTCTTTGCCTCTCCCCACTAACTCATGTGTGCTCTCTCTCTCTCTAAAGTAAATGAATAAATCTCTTTAAAAATAAAAGTAATGTCAGAGTGCCTGGGTGGCTCAGTTGGTTAAGCTCTGACTCCATTTCAGCTTAGGTCATGATCCCAGGGTCAAGGGATCAAGCCTTGCATTCAGGCTCCATGCTCAGCAGGGAGTCTGCTTGAGATTCTCTCCCTTTGCTCCTCCCCCACTTGTGTGTATATGCTTGCTGTCTCCCTCTCTAATAAATAAATAAATATTTTTAAAAAGTAGTATCATTGACATCTGCTGACATTATAACAACAGTAAAAAACAAAACAAAACCCAAGAACAACAACAACAACAAAACCAAACAAACCCTAACCTATGCTTGCAATTTCAGTATTCTGCCACCAGGTGATGATAGAATCTTGGTTCTATGAGAATTACAAGCAGCACCTTTGCCTGCTATTACTTTGTGTGTGTGCCTCCATCTCTGGAAGGGGAGAAAAGAGTGTCTGATCTTCCAATGGAATTATGTACTAAAGCCCCAAGACATTAATCTTTTCAAATTTTTTCAATTTTTATTTATCAAAAATTCAACTCTGAGCATAATTCTAAACTTCAACAATTTTCAAACAATTCTATCGCAGATTATATTCAGTGAATTACAGTTCTTTATTACTTTCACACTGTACTATAAGAATGCAGGCTAGAAACTGTATGTTATTTGCCTTATCATCCCAGCATGAAGAATGTTAGTACCTAGAACATAGTGGGCACTCAGTAAAAGAACATAAATAATTTATTCCAAACATTTAGAAAAACTTTTTAACCAAATGCTTAGGGCATAGTTGTTTGGTACTTTATTCATTAATATACAACTTTCCTTCTCCTGTTACCCCAATGCAGGGTTATTATAAAAAGCCCTTTCTTAAGTTTGGTCATCAGCAGAAGCATTTCTCTCAGTGGTCAGGTACTTCCTTCTGCCTTAGTCAGGAACAGTCTCCACTTATTATAAGCCTTGCCCTGTATAGCAGTCCAGGTTACCTTTTAACCCTTCTTATGCCCAGGAAGATTGCTTCCTTTCTCTGTGGGAGACGAAAAACCGTGAAAAACAAGAGAGACATGCTATATACCTGTCAGAAAGAGGCAACTCTCCACTTGACCCTTTTTAGTTCTCTTCTCTGACTCTGAAGCTAGGGGAATGATTTAACTACTTTTAAGCAGAAGAGTAAAGTTACACATTAGTGCTGAGTAGCTCATTTCCCTTAGCAACCCCTTAGCAACGGCAGCTTCAAGTTCAAAATACCTCCTTAAAAAGGATCACATCTTTAACGAAGATGAGTATTTTTTTTAATGTAAGGTTTTTGAACAGATGTTTTAACATTACAAGCCCCAAAGCCTTGTAGGCTACAAATATCTATTCCATGCTAACTTACCTTTAAGATACTATGCGGTAGCCATAATGATGCTGGGCTCCTGTGAAATTTCAGTCCCTAGAAAAGCCCTGGTCCTACTCTGAAATTATTCACAAAATACATAACTTTTATTTATGTTAGTTATGTTTTATTTATACAAGTCACCATTAATCCTAGGTTATTACAGAAATTACACTTAAGTTCTTTAAAATGGGTTATTGATATTGACCTCACTATTCAGTTTGCTCCCTTACTGAGGAGAGTGAGTAACTAAAATCACAATTTTTAAAACCTACATCAGCATTTTACAAACTATATTTATTCCATGTAACCTAAGGGTCTGTGGACAGTTTAAAAAATATATATAAAAAGAAATTCCAACTTTACCCCAAAGTCGTACTTACTGATTTTATTATCCAATACTTACCTTGTTCACTTCATTATCTATAAAATCGACCATGAGATAATCAAATAATAATCACATTTAATTGTTTTTACATTGTTGGTGAAATGAGAATGCTTGCAAAAGGTTTTCCTAGCCTTGAAAAACACTTAGCAATGTAAAATGTGCATATCATATATGTTATGCCTATCATTAAAACTCAAACTTCCCCCAAATTTTGAAGCTCTTTTTTCATCTTAAAAGTTTTGTGACTCAGATAATATATAAACTTCCGCTTGAAATATGTTCTTTATTTTCTATCAGCTCATGGGTATCTTGGAGCACAAAAGGCACCAGGGCTTAGAACAATAAGCATCTTCACTGTTGAGTATGTCTGCCGGTCCCAAGATGTGAACAGTGAAAAGATATGTTTTCACTTGGTAACAGTAGATCACTAAACTGGGCCATCCACCTGACGTGAAGTTTTACACATTTCCATGTGTGAGGGTATTACTGATGAATGTGCCTACAGCAAAGACCCTTATATACACTATGTGCTCAATGCCTGTTCCTGAAAATAAGATCCATTTTAAATCACTAGGGCACATAGGAGGAGGAGCCAGAAGACCTCAAGGCCAGTTCCATCTCTACCACTAATAATTTCATGATCTTGGGCAAATCACTCCCCCCTCTGGACCAGTATCTTTTTGATTAAATAAAAACTAAAACTAGGGGATTTCTGAAGTCCCTGCCATCTCTAATATGTCAGAGTCTATAAATAAATAGTTTGTAATTAGCAAACAAAATTTTCAGTAAGGTTAACTCAGATTTTCAACTGACATTGCTATGTTAGATAGTGGCTAAGGGGAAGTCAAGCTTTTGAGGATCTTAAAATCTGCCTCAAATGAAGAGCCAGATTAGTATCATGTTCCCCCTATATCCAGCCTGGTCACCAATGTTAATAAAACAGAACTAGAGATGGCTGCTTAACATCATTACAAACAAGGCTTTGACCAGGGCCTTGATCAAGTTCAAAGATTCTCTTTGAGCTTTAGTGTCATCATATTCAAAATGGGGACAATAAAAATGCCTAGGGTTGTGAGGCTTAAATGAGATAATGTGCGATAACTCATGCACAGTATGTATTATAGGGTTTAATAAATGCTGTTAAGTATTCAAAGATGTTAAATATTTTTTAATATTAGGTAGAAATATATGAAATTGTTTTTATAGGTTAAACAGAATCAAATATTGTCACTTTTTATGGTCAAGCTATGTTGTTACTCTCCCGCCTAAAATACCTTCCATTATCCTCACTGCTTCTATCAAGTCCAATTATTCAGTATGGCATTCAAGGCTCTTTGCAATCTGGTCTTCATTTAAGCTTCCTGAGTCCTTTGGGACATTCCCTTTCATATATACTGTCCTACACATACCAGTCTATTCTCCCATGTCCCTTGGCCCTTCTACCTCATGCCTTTGCTCCTGCAGTTTCTTCCATGTGAAATGCCTTTTCTCCCTGGAGAATCATACTCATCCTTCATGGCTTCAGCCTCACTAAGCAAAACAAGTTGATTCATTATTTGGGCATTTATAGTAGCTTTTCTTCCTGCCTCCACCACCGTTGTTTACAGGTCTGTCTCCCTGAGCTACTTTCAAGATATGCCACAGCATGGGCTGCTGTTCTTATTTGGTTTTGTTCTCCTCCAGTTGAGCACCTGGGCTGTCTTATAGTTGGTGCTCAGTAAATATCTGTTAAAGGAAAATGAACATATTCACAAGGCAGGTTAAGATATGGCTTCTCTTAGAAATAAGTAGTAAATAGATAAATACCAAAAATGACTCCAAAAAATGTAACTTTTGGAACCTACCCCCCATGGAGTCATTTTTTTTTTTTTTTTGAGATGAGAAATCTCTGCCAAAGTAAGGTCTTTCTCCCTCTAAAAGTGCTCAAACAACTAAAATCAGAAACTCGACTGTGGAAGTTGCCCTTCAGGACAAATCCATCAAGCTGAAGCCATGAGCTTTCAACCAAGATTGTTATTTTACCACTAGAGATGGCAATACTCTAGCTGAGACCTCATTTATAGTGGCTATAATGTGAGCATTGGCAAACTGAAAGTGTACTTCCACAGCTAGAGAAGTAACAGTCACAAAGAACTCCAGGAAGTCCCTGTCTGGTGTGGAAGGCATGGAACAGAGGAGGATGCTGTTGATGGTGTAGCCCGGGGCATGAATTCATCATTCGCCCATATTCCCATGCTCTATGCAACCAGGACTCCGGAAAAACTCTGGGATGTGCACATACTTGAGAGAATTAATAGTTTACCCTAAATATTCTTTAACTAATGTTACTGCCTATGTAAACAGTAATACTTAATATTTAATGTATGTGTGTATCAAATTGCCATTTTATATGATATATATAATTAGTTTAAAAGGAGAGTCAAGAGTTCTGCACTATAGCAATAGCAGGCTATTTAGCCAGCTTGTAATTCCAGAGGAATTAGTTTCAAGGTTTTTTTTTCCAGGAAGTGCTTTTTATCTAGGTAAAATCTATTAGAACTCCTAACATATAAACCAATAAAATAGTACTGTTCTCCTGGTTGGGAAAAGAGTGGGCCCTACTAAACCAATCTAGTCTAGACTATACTGCAATGGGTAAAAGTGAATTGGGAATCAAGAACTTGGGTTCCAGTACCAATCCTACTACCTTAGGCCTAAGCCTCCTCATCTAGTGCATCTAATTCAAAGCATTTGGTAATTGCGCTCCAAGATTCCAAGCGCAAGGCCTCAGTTTCTGTGGCTTCTCAGGAACACAGGACAATGACAGCAGTACTTACTCTCCTACTTGCTACCTACCTTAAAGCTCCACAGTTAATCTACTTCCTAATCATTCTTCAATTACACAAACATAAATTTTGGCAATTAACAGTGGGGACACACAAGGTTAGCAACACAGGTTTCACAAATACCCAGAGAGGGCTTAGAACATACTGGAGTGTCTTGAGCTCATTCTGAGAGATATACCTCTCTCCAGTCACAAAAAATTTACTGTAAGCTTCGAAGAGTCTTCTCAACCACTTAGTTGTATAGATTGTATCTCCCTAACTTTTCTTCTCCCAATGATACTCACTTGATTCAAGTCTCTATCACTATCTCCTGGATTATTATCATCAACATATCCTTAAATCCAATTCTGACTGAACCCCTTTAGCCAGACACATCGACCTTTCTAAAATTCCAATCTAACTACATTGCTTCCTTGATAAATATTAATTAATGTTCATCCCTCTTCTGCTGAAATTTCCAAAGAAATTCCAAAGAATTTACCCAGCAGGCCTCTCTCCACAAGCTAATAGGACATTGTTTCATGACACCAATGTCATATAAGTTCATGACACAAATGTATATAAGTTCATAGTCTTCTTTTGCTTTTTTTTTCTCCTACTAAGGTTGAGCTCCTTAAAGGATGGGGCACATATATGATTCATAATAAATGATGTGTGAATAGATTAATAAAGGCAACTTTCCCCAAACAAGCTTCCAAATAGTAGCGTTTCTCATTTTTAAGCTGCAGAAAGCTATAAATAGCTCTCTTTCATTTGCAAAGTAGTTTCACACAACTACTATCTATTGAGCATTTACTATGTTAGGTGCTAGTATTAGCTCTTTATATGCATTAACTCACTTAATGTCACAATCATCCTATAAGGTAGGTACTATTACCATTATCCCTTCATTGACAAATAAGAACAACTAATGAGGACAGAGAGAGGTTAAATAATATACACTGACTCATTATAATCATTCAGCAAATGTTCACAGAGTGTTTACTGTGCTATTTTCACAACCAACTACAAGAGAGCAAGGATATGTACAATCATCATTTTAAAATAAAGGCCAAGGAGAAACCATGTCTTCTTCATTCTTAGGGGTCTCTAGGGCATCCAGAATAGAATGATATTTAATAAATATCTGCTGAATAAGCACTGAATTAATGCTCCTGAAATCTGGTAGTGGGCCTTTCTGTATCATCCACTTTTCTTGACTGATGCTTGAGAGAAGTGACCCCTCCTTCTTTTGATCAAATCCAGACACTTTGGAGAGTGCAAGGAGACTCTATTAATAATTACACCAAGACAACAAGCATAAACCAGCACTACTCAAGCAAACCAGAAATGCCACTGATATCCATACTCTCCAAGAATACCCTCTGGAATTAAATTTAGGGAAACAGCTCAGGTAAATAAAAATGCACACTTATTTTTTTAACACAACTAAATCATTTATTCTACAAATATTTGGTATTTTTATTAGGAACAATTAATATTCAAAGGTAAGGTTAAGAGAAAAGTCAATAAGCCTTAGGATAAATGAAAGTCAAAGCACAAACTATCATTTTACAGCTTTCAAATAGAATTTTGCAGCTTAAAAAAATCAGTTCATCTTTGTTAACATTGGTTGCTGCTTGGTGCTAGGCTTACAGACATTCTTCTTCATTCTCTTTTAACTTTTTCCACAAGGAGTATAAAAATGCACAGTTATGTACATATCTTTGTATGAGCTATTCTCTGTCTGAACACGATACTTCCCTTCTTCCTCTGCTTAGTGAACACCTACTCATACTTCAAAATAAAACTCAAGTATTAATTCCTACAAATTCATTCAGCAAATATTTACTGAGAACCTACTATGTGCTGGACACTAAAGATCCAACACTAAACAAGGCACATAAGTCCTCTGCCTTGAGAGTTTACACTGAACTGAGAGCAGACAATAAAGTTTCCAAATTTCCCCAGATGGAATTAGCAGTTTCTTATTTGACTTCTCATAGAACTTGTTCTCCAGATTACTCCATTCCTCACAAAATTGCAATGGCTGCCTTCCATATCTACCTTCCATTCAAGACTATGAGCTCTTTGAGAGCAACAACCTACCTTCATCTATGTTCCCCAGGACTGATACAGTACTGGGTTACCTACTTGAGCTGAAGGCCACATGCTTTCCTGCCCACAATGTCACAGCCTGCTAACATTCCCTTGAGCTCACTGCTTGATTTCTGAACATTTTAAAACACCAAGAAATTTCTCAGCACCCACAATCATCTACTGTTCTTTGCGCTGGGATGGCAATGTGGCAAGAATGTGACATTCAGGATCTTCGAGCATTTATCATCAGTCCTGGGAGGCCAGGTTTATTGGTGAGAACAGGGATGGAACAAGACAAGATAGTACATAATCAAGGACTCAACAGATTGTGTGGATCAGACTTAAAACATTCCCTAAGTTTTGAGAACTAGGATGTCACCATGGGCCCAGAAATGAAGGTGAAGACAAGTATTAAAGATCATCATCCTTCACTTTAGTCCAGCAATACCGCCAAGCTGCCCCACAGGGTTCACCACTCTCCAAAACCATCCCCAAATGTGCCAGTATATTCTTACATGGACCACATTCTCTCAGTTCTATGCTTTTGCCCAAGCTGGTGCCCTACATGGGATGCCCCTGTACCCCTTGTATATCTGATGGTCATTAAGATTCAGCTCAAATGTAGCCTCTTTTGTGATACCATCCCTGACTTCCTAGGAAAAACTGCCCATGCTTTCACTGGGTATCCAATCCTGCTCCTTCCTCACATACATACACCCACCATACTCTGTCCATATACTTAATTGTATCCATCATTTATTTATTGATCCTTCTCCCTCATTAAGCTACAAACTTTTGAAGGCAAAGACCCTCACTCATCTTTGTATCTCAAGTGCAATGCTTGGTACAGAGTTTGTGGATGGACATATAGATGAATGGATCAACATAAGGATAGACTCAGTTATGAGCTGGAGTTCTCTCTCCTTTTTTTTTTTTTTTTAAAGATTTTATTTATTTGACAGTGAGAAACACAGCCAGAGAGGGAACACAAGCAGAGGGAGTGAGAGAGGGAGAAGCAGGCTTCCCGCCGAGCAGGGAGCCCGATGTGGGACTCGATCCCGGGACTCCGGGATCATGACCTGAGCCGAAGGCAGTCGCTCAACCAACTGAGCCACCCAGGCGCCCCAGGAGTTCTCTCTCCTTTACACCAAACAAACAAACAAACAAATAAACAAAAAGCATCAGCTGATATAACCTCTGTGGTCTAGTAAAAGAGTTTGGAATACAGAAATTTGGATACCAACCCTGAAGTCACTTAATCATAAGTGAAGTCATTTAATCTCTCTGGACCTCGATTAGTCTTATCTGTTAAACTGCGATAAAGCGTGAAATCCTTACCTCACACAATTACTGGGAATTTTAAAAGAGATGAAAGAAGTGAAAATGTGTAGAATAAAATGTTTCAGTATAACATGATTTCAGGGGGGAAAAAGCATTAGCTATAGTAATGTTATCTGGAGATATTTTTAATTTAGACCAATATTTCTTTCCTTCTAAACTGACACATGGCTGTGCTTTTTCTAGGTCTGCTAATGGACAAATTGGGTGACAAACCTCTGTGCTAGGAGTCTCTGGGGTGAGTTTCTTTTTCTCTTGCTAGATAGGAGAAAGAGAATTTGTCCTCTTTATGGGTCTGGGGTTTCAACTCTCGAGGTCTAAACATTTTTGATGGCCTTGAACTAATTTCGGCCACCATCGACAGAATGGGAGTGGAAAAATCCCCACCACATCTGCCTTGTCAGGGGGTGGAGGAAAGAACTTTCTAAATAGCCTCATTATTGGTCCCAGATGAATTCTGCTCCTGTTCCATGATGCCAGCAAAAGCATTTTAGTAAGATGCTGCCAGCATCAAAAGCAGATCCACTTACGGTTTCCTGTAAGCGTATCTGCAATGGCAGAAGGTGGCGGGTAGCCAGGTGTGAGTGTGCGTGCTAAAAATCTCCAATACGTCAAGCTGGAAGAACAATTTATGAAATGAAATTCAATGTTCTATTTCTACTCCAAGAACTCAGTTTAAGGCACCGGAAATTCGGCTGGGTAAATCGGCTCCAATTCTCTGCTGCTTTACTAAATCAGAGAACCTCAGACAGAGAAATGTCCTCTGTATTCTTCTAGCTTGACAGTGTCCCACCCCACCCCAGCAGACATTCCAAACAAGGGGTCATCAGACTCTGCTTACATAGTTTTGGTGAAAGGGAGCTCATTCACTACTTCTCTAATAATTTTCCCAATTTGGGGTTAGCTCTGGCCATAGGGCAGGGACTGCCATGTGTCCACCAAATCCTGTTTCCTTTTCTGCATGGCCAGCTAGCTAGACTACAGTGGGGCTGAGTAACTGAGTTCTGGCCATTGGAATGTGGATGGAAGTGATGCACATCCTTCCAAGCCTGGTCCACCAACAACTTTTGTATGATGCTCCATTTCTCTTTCTTTCCTTGCCTTGAGTAGATGCAGGGGGTAAAAGGCTGAACTCTAAGGACCCAAAGGAGAGCAGAGCCACTGGATGGCAGGGGCCTGGGGCCATGAATGACTATGTGGAGCACAGACTCCTGCAGACCCATTTGAACTGTGATATGAATAAAAAGTACCTTCCCTGCATTAAGCCACTGAGATTTGAGGGCTGCTTGCTAAATAATTCATATTCTGACACAGAAACTGTTCATCCAATTTTTTAAGTGGAAATACCAGACTAAGTGTCTTAGGAGTTCCTGTATCGCCATCTCTCTTAGAAGCCTTAGTGGCACACTTGTATAGGATATATGTATGTATATCTCTGTGGATTATTAGCTCCTGAAAAGTGGAAAGAAGTAGTGCAGGAAGGCAGGGGAAGAGGGTGTGGGAAGGAAGGAGATGTGGGGAAAGCCACATTTTCTCAAGGACCAGTCTCCTTAGCATGTAAATTCCATTGCTCTCTTATAATAACCCTATGAGATAGAAGGACCTGAGTATGCTTGGGCACAGCCATTTCCCACTGATTTCAGCACCAGAACCCACCAACTGGCTTCTGTGGACAGACCTTCTCACAACCTCCACCTGTCTATCTGATCCCCAAACACCAACCTCAGAATCCCTGTTGCTATGCTTTCCATGCTAGGACCCCAAATGCCAGGTGTTTTCATGACTCTTAAAACAAACAACTGAGTCCCTTGGATACTGGGTTTTCCAATCTGACTGCTCTTCTGCAGGTGGCCATAGCAAACAGCTGTGTTCTCTGCACCTGACCTCATCCTTTCCATCCCTGGTGGTATCTGCTGAGAAAATGCAGCCCTACAGCCCATTTCAACTACAGGAGGAGTGTGAAAGAAAGATGTTTTTTAAAAGCCAACACCTGAGAGAATGTTGAAATTAAATCAGTTACAAAAAGTTTGAAAGTTTAAGCCTCTCATCCGCTCCACTGCATAGCTGGTGCCCTTGCACTGACGGATCAAGCTGATGTCAAATTGGAAATAAATATTTAACACTGCAACTTTGGGCAAAGTATGAGATCTAAAAATATGCAGCCCTATGTCTAATAAAGTTCTTAAAATAGAGGAAACCCAATGTACATCAAAAGTTTGGGTTTGTTTGTTTGTTTTTTAATTGAATTGGAAGCTATGAAGATCACCTTGGAATGAAAAGGAAAACCTTTCAAAGTTAAGATACTTTATCTCTTTAACTAAACTTGACCAGTTTTTAAGAATCTGCATTAGGTGTCCTCTTTTCTGCTCTCACAGCCTCCTCTGCTTCCTTTCCAACACTGCAGCACTTTTCCCATTGTAATGATCAGTTTATGGGGCTTTCTTTCCCACTACATTTAGAGTTCTGCAAGGCCAGGCAGGGACCATGTCTGATTCTCCTCTTTATTCCAGTGCCTGGTAGTGTGCCAGATAATCCTTGAGGAGCTGGTTAATTTTCAGTGCAGTTCATAGTAACAGAGCTGTTCAATTCCTTTGCTGTGGAGCCCTGAAGCCTTACTTTGGATCAGCATCATCAGCTGTGAAATGGGGCTCTGGCTGCAGCCTACTTTACAGAGTAACTGCCGACTCTGAGTAGGAACCAAACACAGTCATTTGAATGGATCTGAGTTATCACTGACAGTCACCAAGGTTTTAACTGATTATTCTACTAACATTTGGAAAATAAGGCCTGTGGGAGGATGTAAGTGGTCCTGGCTGGCTATCTGGGTGGGTGTCCTTTCTTGTTTCCTGGTTTCTAGTGCCCTGAGTGATCCAAGGAGCCTGACCACCCTGGGAGGCAGAGGACATTTGGTGGCTAACATTAGGAAGTAGCACTACTATCCAGTTAAGACATAAAGAGCAGTAGGTGGCTTTCTCTTATTTCAAGAACTTTATGAGGCATAAGGCCATGCATTTTTAGATCTCATACTTTGTCCAAGGTTGCATTGTTAAATATTTGTTTCCAATTTTGATATCAGCTGGATCTATCAATGCAAGGGCACCAACTCTGCAGTGGGGAAGATGAGAGGCTCAGAATTTTGTTAGAGATGCTTGTGGAAGAGTTGGTCTACAGAGAAAAGGATAAGCTGGATGACCTCCTAAAAGGATTCTGTGATTCAGGTGTTTTACACAAATGTCAATGAATAACTCAGCATGCCAGGGAAGACAAAACAGCGCAGTAATGCTGTTCAGGTATTATGTGCATTTGTCTTTAATTAAGTGATTTCAGGAACCAAGGACTGAGTTCCCAGGCCAGCAAAGACCTCTGGCTGCAGTGACATCACAATGTTAATGCAGCCTTTTTTCCTGGTTCCGCGCAGGACAGGCTAACTTCCACCCACAAGTTCAGCCTGTGGATGACGATATTTCTAGTCAACAGTAAACTAGTTCTCACAAGCAAAGCAAGCACTCTAAAGTGCTCACCACCTTCATATACCACAAAAGATATCTAGGTGTACTGTGTCTAGGAACCAAAATTCAGTGAGACCATAAAACTTTTGTCTTAGTCTGCTTATATTGCCATAACCAAATACCATAGACTGCATGGCTTAAACAACAGAAATTTATTTTTCTCACCATTCTGGAGGCTGTAAGTCCGAGGTCAGGGTGCCATGGGTTCTGAACAGGAATCTCTTCCTGGCTTGCAGATATGATTACCTAGTGTTGGCTGTGTGCTCCCACAGCAGAGAGAAAGATCTCCCTCTCTATAAGGCCACCAATACTATTGAAATAGGACCCCTTAATTACCTCCCAAAAGCTCTATCTCCAAACACAGTCATATTGGAGGGTTAGAGCTTCAATATATAGATTTTGGAGGGACACAATTCAGGCCATAGCAACTTTCATACAGAAAGTTCAGTACCCACTTCAGGTGCTTAGAATTTAAGTCACATCACTAAGGTGAAATTCACAAAAATAGAATTATACTTATCCTCAACAGGTTATTTAAGAAAACTGTTTTTTAATTAAGTAATTTCTATACCCAACATGGGGCTCAAACTCAAACCTTGAGATTAAAAGTGGCGTGCTTTACCAACTGAGCCACCAGGGGTCCCCCTCAATGGATTATTTTAGCTAAAATCTTTTAAAAATACAATCTAGAAGATGTATGCTGTTTGCTCTTCATAACCAAAGTTGTGAGATATATTTCTCTGGAGATTATAAGAAAAGAGACAATGGCAAGTACTAGAATGGAAGCATGAACACCAAGAGTCTTTATTCTGTAACTAACTAGCTGTGCCACTTTGGCTAAGGCCCCAGCCCTTTCTGTGCCTCTGTTTCCTCATTATACCAACCTGGTTTAAACAAGAAAACACATCAATTTAAATAAACTATGTTTCAGAATGCCATTTCTTGTCAGTTGTTGTAAGAATTCAAATCAGTACAGCGATTAGGAAAAGAAACTCCTGCTCCAAAGGGGTCTATAAAAGGAAAATAATTGATGCTAAAATAAATATCCTTAATCTATTTAGTCTTTTCATTTTGCTTAGTTTCAAGCCCATAAGATAACTGATTGCCTCTTCACACCCACCTTCTTCCCTAGTACTAACATTCTCCTTTTGGAAAAATAGGTAAAAACAATCAGTAACATTTGGGAATCTTTCCCTTCAGCTGAAGAACAGCCAAGGTCAAGAGTGACATGAGGACCAGAGAATGAAGGAATGGCCTTGGATCTGTAGAACCTCCGAGACAATGCACTGACACTACTGCAGCCCCCATTTCTTCAGGACTATAATACACAACCTCCCTTCCCTGAACAGCAAACAACCAAGGAACACTGGCCACAATCCAATTTGGGGGGTGAGGGGAATACACCACTCCCAGGACAGCCAGCGGGAGGAAGGGGTTGGGAGAGCTCACAGCAAGAAAAGCTCTGAAAATGTCTCTCTAATATAGAATGCAGGCTTCTGGCTTAAAAGCATTAATTCCATTGCAGAGAGTCACCGAACAATTTCTCAAGGATTCCCAAGATCTCTTAAGCCATAAAAAGCACCCTTATTATATTAGTATGCTAAAGAGTTCCTCTGCGTACTATTCCAGGAGATAGAAGGGAGAACATGAAAAAAAAAAAAAAAAAGCTGAATGATTCCAAGGAACTAAACAAAGAAACATCTTTAAAGCTTATCTAGTTACACCTAATTTTGAAATCTATTTTTTTCAAAGCCAAATTGGAAAAAAAGTTCACATCAATTTTCGGGAAGGTACTGCAGAACAAGTTATTTACAATTCAAACAATTTCAGTGTTCCTTTATACAATTAAAAAGCACCTTCTAAACAAGACATGCTTATCAAACTCTAAATTAAGAAAAAAATAACCATTTATCTAATCCTAGACTTTTCTAAGCTTAAAAGTAATTAACAAAGAAAAATATTGACAGACTTGACTACATGTAAATTTAAAACTTCCGTTAAGTCTAAAAAAAACTTTTCTAAGCTTAAAGGTAATTAACAAAGAAAAATATTGATAGACTTAACTACATGTAAATTTAAAACTTCCATTAAGTCTAAAACAATAAAAATTATGAAGAAGATGAACTGGAAAAATATTTAGCACAGGTATAAAAAAGGACTACTGCTTCTTAAAGCACTTACATAAATTACAAAAGACATCACTATAGACTCAGGCAAAACATATGAACAGTTATCCAAAAGAGGACTTACAACTGGTTAACAAGTACATGAATATCTAACCTCACAACTAGTTATAAAAAAAATGTGTACATTAAAACAACACTGATAAGGGGGTTTCAGTGCTTGTCTCCTTCTTCACTGCCCATTTAAGGAAGATGGGTGGGGGAATAAATCCAGTCAGGTTCAAGAGCTTTTTATTGGATCATGATCTCAGGGTAAAGTTTTAATCATGCCATGCATTAAATACTATCAATTTTTAAAGGCTTGTCAAGGAGATGAAACTGAAGTGGCATGTGGGACAGGTTCCTATCAGCAATGATAGGGCAAATAGTATTCCTTTGCTCTGAACAGGACTCGCTATTCCACTGCAGGTGGGGAAAAGGGACAAGGGGCAACCCCATTTTTAGGCTCTGGCCAAATCTAGGCCCAGCAAAAGGAATACTTTGCAAGGTCCAGCCCAGATTACAAGGACTTCAGATGGAGCTCATCTGTGTACCTCTGCTTGTTCTCTGCACTTACATTTCTCTGTGACCTCACAGGAGAACGAGTATAGAAAGGGATTTGAGTGTTCTTGGAACTCTGCCTAAATGCAACCTTATATCATCCCATTATCAAACGAGATTCTTCTATATATTCAACAAAAATTTCCTGAGCACATACAATGCGTGGGTATCATTTGAGTCACTTATCAAAATACCAATACTGGGGTTTTTCTGTCTATTTTACTTTATTTATATTTAAACCACTTTATGGAGGTGATGGTTTTATGACTTAGCTAAGACTTTTAAAACTGATCACACTGGCAAAGGTACAATCCTTGGGGCGCCTAGGTGGCTCAGTTGGTTGGGCGACTGCCTTCGGCTCGGGTCATGATCCCGGAGACCCGGGATCAAACCCCACGTTGGGCTCCCTGCTTGGCGGGAAGCCTGCTTCTCCCTCTCTCACTCCCCCTGCTTGTGCTCTCTCTCTCTCGCTGTGTTTCTCTCTGTCAAATGAATAAATAAAATCTTTAAAAAAAAAAGGTACAATCCTCACACACAGCTTGCAGTTATATACATTTTGGGCTGCTGGATGAATTTTTTTTTCCTTTTTATTGGGGATGCAAGAGGGAGAGAGAGAATCTTAAGCTGGCCCCACTTGCAGTACGGAGCCCAATGCAGGGCTTGATCCTGTGACCCTGAGATCATGACTTGAGCTGAAATCAAGAGTCAGACACTTAATCAACTGAGCAATCCAGGCGCTTGGGATGAATTTTTTACAGTAATATGAAGGAAGAACCTTAAAAATGTTCCTATAGTTTGCCCCAATAGGTGAACTGCCATGAAACTACCATAATAATAAAGTATATTATACACAAAAATGTCCAGTATAGAATCATGTGAAAGCCCATACTAGGTTAGACCTACAAAGATGAAGGTGACATGAGGATACAGAGAAAAGGCAAATAAAATAAACTAATGGTAAGTTGCAACTAGTGCTATGAAGGAAACCCACAAGAGGCTAAGAAAGAGAACAGGACCTACTTGAGACATTCAGGGAAGCCTACACATTTAACTTGGGGCCTAGAGGCTGAGAAAAAAAGTGAATCATTTGAGGTTGAGAGCTGTTGGCCATTGCAAAAATCCTGAGGCAAGAACATTCTTGGCTTGTTCCCAGAACAGACAGAAGGCCAGTGTGGCTGGAGTGGGACATGCAAGGTGGAAGGTGGTGTGAGATGAAGTCAGATAGAAAGGCACAGCCATATCGTATAAGGAAAATGCTTATGCCATTATGTTAAGTGAAACGGGAGGGTCGAAAATTATCTTCACAGTATGATCTCAGCCATGAAAAAATACGCATAAAAAAAGACTTGGAAGAAACATACTAGAATGTTAACAGTGGTTATGTGGGAGAAGCACAAAAAGTGTACTGGCTTTGGAACTAGAAAAAGACCCGAATGTTATATCCAGGCTTCACTACTTACCACTTAGAAGGATAGATATTTAACCTTTCCAAGTCTTAGTTACCAAATCTATAAAATTGGAATTATGTCAACTCACAACAGTGGGCTGACAGAGTAAGAATGCCTGATTAAAAAACCATCTTTTAATTATTACTACCATTACTCTTGGGTAAGAGGATTATGGATGATTTATCTTCTTCATACTGTTTTATATTTTCCTAACATTCAAACATAATTCATAATCAGAAAAATACAAACATTATTTTTTAAAGGGTTCTGATAGCTAAAGGAAAATGAACTACACTGTGTTAAATCAAATGCCTTTCAACTGCAACAAATGCATTTTCATTGGCATACAAGGCAGCCCCAAACATTGAGGGCAATGCAACATTTATAAGGGATCTTTAGCAATAAAGGTTCAGCTATGCAAACATGCAGAGACTCACAATTAACTTAAAATAGCAAACAAGTTGTTACTGACCTTTTAGGAGTGTCAGCAATGCTGCGGGTTCTCTACAAAATACAAAATTAAGATACACGGCTGCCCAGTTTAGTCCTAAAACAACTTTCAGAAACCTCTAAAAAAAAAAAAAAAATCACAGCAAGCATTCTTCTTTTTGCTTCAGTACAGCTGATTTTTAGATTTCTGGGAAGATGTTAGTAGCAGTACCCTGAAGAAATTCTTGATTTTCTAAGCTTCTTGAAAATGGAGTTTCGGGGCACCTGGGTGGCTCAGTCATTAAGCATCTGCCTTTGGTTCAGATCATGATTCCAGGGTCCCAGGATTGAGCCCAAAATCAGGCTCCTTGCTCAGCGGGAGGCCTACTTCTCACTCCCCCTGTTTGTGTTCCCTCCCTGGTTGAGTTTCTCTCTGTCAGATAAATAAAATCTTAAAAAGAAAGAAAGAAACACACAAGAAAATGGAGCTTCCCTGGATGCCTGGGGGGTCCAGTCAGTTAAGCATCTGTCTCCAGTTCAGGTCACGATCCCAGGGTCCTGGAATCAAGTCCCGAATTGGGCTCCTTGCTCAGCAGGGATCCTGCTGCTCCCTCTGCCTGCCACTCCCCTTGCTTGTGCTTGCTCACTCTCTCTCTCTCTCTCTGACAAATAAATAAAATCTTTAAAAAAAAGGACAAAGAAAATGGAGTTTCCCCATAAAACCCTATGTTTAATGAGAACGAAACTGACTGGTGGACCTAGAAAAGGCAGAGGAGCTTTGGTGCCCATCTGTGGGTACTTAGAGATATAAGTTCATCAAGAGAAAGGGAGCTTTGGGGCCAGACAAACCTGGATCAAGTTATAGTTCAACCTCCAAGACGCCATAAGACTTGAGTGGTTATGGCGGCGCCTGGGTGGCTCAGTTGGTTAAGCGACTGCCTTCGGCTCAGGTCATGATCTCGGAGACCCAGATGGAGTCCCGTATCAGGCTCCCTGCTCGGCGGGAAGCCTGCTTCTCCCTCTCTCACTCCCCCTGCTTGTGTTCCCTCTCTAGCTGTGTTTCTCTCTGTCAAATAAATAAAATCTTTAAAAAAAAAAAAAAAGACTTGAGTGGTTACATAATCTCTTTAAGTTTCTGGTTTCCTTGCCTGTGAACTACCCTCTTCTGGATTAGTAATGATGCACTTAAGAAGACCTGTAGGGTACTTGGTACCTCAGAGGTACCCAAGAAATGGCAGTTGGTATTATTCTCAGGGGAGGTTAGTTCCTGGCCAGTGCATTTCACCTTTACCCAGGGGAACTCCTGTCTCAAAAGCTTGGCTTTTCCTGTGGTTCATGTTGGTTCACCAAACACACAACACATAAATATGATCCATAAATATAAGTGAGTAGGTACAAAGGTACATATGTACATAGTCAGATAGACAGGTAGGTGGGTATAAAGAAAGAGAGGGGGAGGGGAAAAGGAGAAAGTGTGTTCCAAAGTTAGAGGTCAAATGCTAATTCTAACTAGCAATCCCACGTACAGAAATGAAGACCATGTCTTTCAAGCTAAAAATCATGGCTATCAGGGTATGTTCAGAATATCTAAAATTATGACTTCTACAAAAAGTTGCCTAGTCATGGAAAAGTGTGTAAATGGCTCTATAAAACCTATCCACATTGCAGGATGTGTGGGGGTCACGTCCATTAGAATCACCCTAGGTTGTTTATTAAAATGTATGTTCCTGGTCTCCAATCCAGATCCACTGAAATAGAATCTGCATGAGAGGTTCAAAAACCAGCATTTTAACATAGCTCATCAGGTGATTCTTGGACAGGGCAAGAGCCACTGATCTGAGAGATACAGAGCTGAAAGTGTTTTTTTTTTTGTAAGATTTTATTTATTTATTTGACAGAGAGAAACACAGCTAGAGAGGGAAAACAAGCAGGGGGAGTGAGAGAGGGAGAAGCAGGCTTCCTGCCAAGCAAGGAGTCTGATGTGGGACTCAATTCTGGGACGCTGGGATCATGACCTGAGCCAAAGGCAGATGCTTAATGACTGAGCCACCCAGGCGCCCCTGAAGTGTTCTTAATAGTGCTCTAGACATGCCGGTGCACGCTGGTTTGCATCTAGCACTTCATCTACCAGTGACCTCTCTTAACCACACATGACCTTTCCCCACGTGCTCTTGATAGCCTTCCTTCTCTTTGGGTATTCTAATGTTTCTGAAGAACCATCTGATTGACCAGAGGCAAAATGAATTCATTTTGTGGCATGGCTTGCCATATTCTAATTCTTTAACAATTTATAATTATCTACATATGGTAGCTTGACAAAAGAACAATGGACAATCCAGAATATATTACTCTCTCAACCTGGGGAACAAGGTTTAGGTTTTTATCTATCATCTCTGGGCTCTTTCAGCACCTCCACAAGAGGGCAGTCAGGGGAAAGTTTTCTCCTGTCAGAAAACCTCTCCTTCCTTAGAAGCTCTCTTAATCCTTAGGTCAAAAAGTGGTTCTTGGTTCTTCTTAAAACCAAAACCAAAATCAAGGACGAGATATATTAAGTCATACTTATAATTGAATGTTGATTCTATAGGACATAAGTTTTAAATAAAAGGGTTTGCATATTACTTTTCCCATTCTCTCTCCTCCCTGACCCTGTCACCTTTCCAAAAGATCCATGAATTCATTTTCCTCCCATCCCGTGGCTCAGTGGAGGAAAGCCAGTACACAGCAGCAAGTGTTACTGTGGCATCGTGGGGAAGCCAGGGAAGGCTGCCGGGTTGGGGTGACATTTGACCCAAGACCTGAAGGATGCATAGGCAATGAGAAGGCTTTTTTGGGGAAAGGAAATGGCATGCACAAAGACACAGCAGCAGCATACAAGATCCTGATATATTCAGGGACTAAAAGAGCTTTGCTAAGACTTTAGATTTTATAGTGGAGATGTTATGGGCAACAGAAGATATTTTGGCAGACAAGTGACATGATGAAATTGGTGAGTTAGAAATACACACACACACAGACACACACACGTTTGAGAGAAATCATATGATGATGGAATTCACAATGTTACTGCCTGAATACATTATGTGTGTGTGTGTGTGTGCATGTGTGTGTGTGAAATCAGCAATATACGGCACCTTTGAATTCCCAAACATAGTTCTTTCTACAAGCAGCTGGTCCCTGGAATTGAGTCAGAGATGCTCAAAACTCTTGATCTCTGGAACATTCATCTTTCACATTGAAGGCTTTTGCCGTGCTGTTCTCACGTCTGAGCTCTACAAGCTGACAGAACTGACTCCAGGGTCAGTACAGAATTGGGAATGCTAGGGCTGGCACTCAATTATGTTTAATTAACCTCACCGATAATAGGAATAGTTAATGTTAGCAATGTTTAAAAACTGCGCTTGGACTTAAAATTTCTCTATTCCTATATGGAATATAAAGTGTGAGATAGATAGTCAAGAAAGTGCTTCCAGCTGCTCTAACCACCCTGGATTAAGGTCAAAGTTCGGAACAGTCATTTTGGTGGAGAGGAAATCAAATCAAACCAACCCTAGAGGTTTTAAAATAGGATGGCATAGCACTTTTAAGAGGAGATTAATAACAAAAGAGAAAGGGGAAAGGGTGTCTTTGGAGAAGTGAGAGGAATAAAAACAAGGGTATATACCAACTTCATGATTCTTACTAAGAACCTATTCTTAAAAAACAGACTCAATTTAGCTGAAATATTGCCTGAGCCCCAAATACATCACTGTTCATATTAACAACTAAAATGGTACATTTGTTTAGCACTTCCCGGTATGCTTTTACATGTATCTGCTTTCCAAGCACCTTGCAAAGTAGCTGCTGTGGAGGCTGCCAGAACCTGCCCAGATCCTCCTTCAGGACTGAAGGACTTTGTGCTTTACACAGTCCTCAACTGACAGAACAGACTTGTCACTCCTAAAGTCATGCCCTGTTCTTGGGACACCACACATCTAGTGACTGGGCGAGAGCACCCTTTATCTGACCCAGAAAATTTGGAAAGGCTATCTCAGCTTTACAGCTCCTCATGGGCTTGGCTGGTGTCTTCATGGAGACCTTGCTGCAGCCCCACTTCTCCCTCTGCCTGATCCTGCTTCCTCCCGCCAGTTCCCCTCTCCTCTTCTCCTTTCCTTTCCCCTTTCTTTCTCTTTCCTTTCTTGGTGATGATCCCAAGAGCACTTGCTAATAAGCTTCCTTCCTGCATGCTAGTTTACATCGCACAGTCTGCTTCCCTTCCCAGGGAATATAACCTGTGAGAATTATCCCAATCTTGAACATGGAGAAACTGAACATCTTAGTACACTAATTGCCTAAGTTCACTGCCTGATGAGAGACAATGACCAGAACTTAGACCCATTAGATGTTACTCAATAGATACCAGTGTGTTAGGGAAGCAGGGAATAGAAAGATGAATAAGGCCCCAACCCTCCGCAGCTCACAAAGGAGTGAGCAACACAATGCAAACACAGCTATGACCTCCAAGGCCACCAACAGAGGATCCAGTATGAGGCATGAGAATGGCTGAAGAGAGAGTTAGGTCAGTAGGGGGCGGAATTTGCTTAGGGAGGGCTTTTTTTCAGTCCCAATTCCCTCTGGTACTTACTACCTGGGCAGTGAACTTTGCTTTTGATACCAGTTAAGTGGACCACCCTGTTGGCAAGATTGTTAAGGGAACTACTGGTAAAACACACATTACAGGAGCTTGGCATTGGGGGGGCATCAAAAATTGATCTTGAGGGCGCCTGGGTGGTTCAGTGGGTTAAAGCCTCTGTCTTCAGCTCAGGTCATGATCTCAGGGTCCTGGGATCGAGGCCCACATCAGGATCTCTGCTCAGCAGAGAGCCTGCTTCCTTCTCTCTCTCTGCCTCTCTGCCTACTTGTGATCTCTCTCTCTGTCAAATAAATAAATAAAATCTTTAAAAAGAAACAGATCTTGGTCTAAGCATGATTTGTAAATTTCCAAATTTCAATGCCTTTAAGTAAAGGGGGCACTTTCTAGTTCTCCTCTTACTCTATCGCTCCTTTCTGGCTTGTTCTTGGCTGCTTCACACACTGACATTACCTGACTGGCCTCTGAAGGCAAAAAAGTTGGTCTCTGTACAATCACTGTCCTCACTGAAACATGCACATGTTGACAATGACATGTTACCTCTACATGTAGACACACCTAGCATATTGTTACATACTAAATGCCAGGCTCTGTTCTAAGCATTATATAATTATTATCCCATTTCATAGGAGAGAAAATTGAGGCACAGAGAAGGAGCCAGAATTCAAACCATGGCAGGCTGGCTCCAGGGCCTGTTCTCTAGCTTACCAGGTCATAGGCAGACAGTCTATTTGCATGATAATTACAGACATGGGCCCTTCTGCGGGTAAAAGGAGAGATAAGGTTATTTCGAGAACTGAATGAGATAAGACAACTAAAACACAATACTAACTGGCACGTGGAAAGCACTAGCTAAGTGTATGCTATTATCGTTGAGGAATAAATTCCTTTTTCCTTGAATAAATGGCAGTACTCTCTTACATTTGTACATATTTCTTTTAACTCCCCTGGCATTTCTACAATAAGCATGGGACTTGTGATGGTTAATTTATATGTCAACTTGACTGGGCCACAAGGTGCCCAAGTATTTGTTCAAATATTATTCTGGGTGTCTATGAAGGTGTTTTGGAAGAGATTAACATTTGAATGAGTGTATCCAGTAAAGCAGATTGCCCTCCCCGATGTGGGTGGGCTCACTTAATCAGTTGAAGGCCAAAACAGAACAAAAAGACTGACCTTCCTGTGAGTTAAAGGGAACTTCTGCTTGACTGCACTGAGCTGGGACATCAGTTCTTTCATGCCTTCCAACTCTAATTGAAACATCAGCTCTTCCTAGGTCTTGAGCTTGCAGGCATTCAGACTGGAATTACACCATCAGCTCTCCTGGTTCTCAGGCCTTTGGACTTAGGATGGAATGACACCATTGGCTCTCCTGGGTTTCTGGCTTGCTGACTGCAGATCTTGGGACTTGTCAGCCTCCATAATCACATGAGCCAATTCCTTATAATAAATCTCTCTATACATACATACATCCCCTCTATACATACCAATATAGGAAGTCTTCTCACCTTTCCCCTCCTATAGATGAGGCTAGAAGTTGAATGACTTGCACAGTTTATAGCTCCACCCCTTGTCCTTCATCAGGAGGACTCAGAGTCCTGCTGATTGTATTTTCATTCATTTGGGAAACATTAAACAACTGTTACGGACCAGGTATTGTACCCCTACATAATTTTCAAATCCACCTCTTCCCTCTCTATTCCTAGTCCTCCTGGCTCTACACTGCACAGCCTGCCTTACAGCCATGACTAGCCAAGTACCAGCCCACTCATCCATATGGTCCACGGAAAATGTCCAGAAGGCATTGGAGGCACAGGAGTCTAACCTGGAAGTCCAGAGTTTGGGCCCGTGCTAGATCTCTACTTTTTTAAGCACTGAAGGCCTTTGGTATCTGTGGCCTACCCAGTCTGTTTATGGCTACCATTATATTTCAGCAAGACTCTTGGTATTCTCTTCATCTACAAAGTCACTAGCTCTCAAACCCCAGCAGATGGCCAAAAGTTAACACTGCATATTAATGTTTCATACATGCGTGTGTATTCACTAAAAGGTAAGGAGTTGTTTTATCCTTAATTCATCTTTTTATAAATTTTTCATGTATATTACTGATTTTGCATTGAAATAGTTTTGCAAAGCATTTTAGCTAGAATCCTTATTTAGCATCTTGCAGACCACAATATCTAGTAATATAATGACTTTTCACAAAAAGAGGGACATGGGTTTTTGTTACTTTGCTTTAAAAAAAAATCAATAGAGCATTTGTGCCTGTATTAGAGATTCAAATACCTTTGACCACACAATTACACTAGGCTTTTAAAAAAAAAAAAACAAAACGATATATGAGAGTTTGTCGAATATCCTTGTCCCATCCAGAAAACGTCTAGTCTCTTAAAAGTTTAAAGATGCAGAAAAGGGTAATGACCAAATATGAAATTAAGGAACTTGAGTTTATATCCCAAATTCACTACCTACTAAAAAGAACTGGGAGAATATTTCTTCCTCTATAAAATGGAGTTAATACCCTCACCCCTTCCCCAGGGGCTTGAGGAGACTGCATGTCTGAGCAAAGGGCTGAGTAGATTGCACAGGTATAAGCACTCTCTATCTTGCAGCTCGAGATATAGGCTCGGGCATCAACCACACATAGGGGATTTTATTTTTTTACTTTTTGTATTTTTTTCAAAATTTTATTTAAATTCTGGTTAGTTAACATACAGTGCAATACTGGTTTCAGGAGTAGAATTCAGTGATTCATCACTTGCACACAACACCCAGGGCTCATCATAACAAGTGCCCTCCTTAATACCCATCACCCATCTAGCCCATCTTCCACTCCCCTCCCCATCAGCCCTCATTTTGTTCCCTATTAAGAGTATCTTATGGTTTGTCTCCCTCTCTTTTTTTCCCCTCCTCCCATATGTTCATGTTTTGTTTCTTAAAATCCACATTTGAGTGAAATTATATGTTATTTGTCTTTCTCTGACTGACTTATTTTGCTTAGCATAATACACTCCAGCTCCATCCATGTCATTGCAAATGGTAAGATTTCATTCTTTTTGATGGTCGAGTAATATCTCATTGTGTGTGTGTGTGAGTATGTGTGTGTGTGTGTATACCACATCTTCTTTATCTGTTCATCAGTTCATGGACATTTGGGCTCTTTCCATAGTTTGGCTCTTGTTGATAATGTTGCTATAAACATTGGGGTGCATATACTCCTTCAAATCCACACAGAGGGTATTTTAAAATTTCATCTTAATAACCACTGACCAAGCAGGGCATTGGGGATGAATGGGGATTAAGGTGAATAAGATCTACCCAAAGATTTCACAGTTTGGCAGAGATGACAGACCACCTTACAGAGTGACAACCCAGCATAGGCTCCAGAGTCGGATGATTTTCACTGACTTTCCAACTCCTCCACCTTCTAGCTGGTGTACTTTGGGGGAAGTTATTTCATCTCTTGAAACTTCATTTGGGACAATAGTACCTATACTTTCTTCTGTTGTGGAAGGATTCAGATGAAGGATTGAGTAGAATGTTTGGCACAAGCAAGTACTCAACCAATCTTTGTGTCAAGATTATTATTTATGTCTTTCCCAGAAGTTGCAAGTTGAGGGAACTTTAAAGTTAGCTGGAGTCCAATTACCAAGAAAAGGAGGATCTATGTATCCCCCTTGATAAGCTAGAGGAAAAGATGACTTGCCTCTAGCCCTTTATTTTCCAGGATTCTTGTCATTCGCCAGTGATGGTGACACTGAGTGGCTGACACTCAGTGGGTCTTGGCATCTGCGTGATAAAACAGTGGGCAGGCTCAGTAGGGCTCTGTGGATCAAGAATGTCACTGCCTCTTGTCAGGGAGGGTGGTTTACATTTGTGCAGGGGTACAAAAGTTATCTGTGAATTATCTAGACCACACTTTATTTCTCTTGCTTCTGGCATTTTGGCCACAGAGCTTCCTTTAAACAATGGACAGCAATTTGAGAGGGAAAGGAATTTGAAACTTGCATGGGCTAAGATTAGGTTTGGGAACTAGTCCATTTGCCTACTTATTCATTCACTTCAGGATTTGCACTCATTTCTGTCTGATTCCAGAATCCAGGTTCTTACTATGCTCAAGGGCCCTCCTTTGCTTACTAAATGCAAATAGGAAGTGGAAGACAATCCAACAGTTTGTTTAAAGTTTGTTGAAATTCAAGAAAAGATAATCATTAATGCCAAGACACCCAAATCTTTACAAGTGTTTCAAATCATTCTCTAAATGTTTAAATAATTTTAATACAAATATTAGGTGCCATTTGTTGAGTATGTACTGGGTGCCAAGCACTTTATATGCATTTATGTTGATTGATATGAGTGCCACTTGATATAAATGATGATCACATACATTCTCTCAACAGTTCTACAACAACCCTTATGTGATAGGCAGTCCCTCCCCCATCTCCCTTCTCCAGTTATGAGCGTCATTTTACAGACAAGAAATCCGAAGTGCAGAGGAGGTCAAAGGACTTGAACAAAGTCACACCATCAGTAAGTATAAGGCCTTCAGCACTCCTTGCTCGTCCAGTTTGGTTACAGCTCTGTCATGTTCAAACAAAACTCTTAGTGTTCTCTTCACTTACTCAAATCTAGTTCTTCCCAACCTACATTGGCTGCCTCTAAAAATCAGCTGCCAGTGATAACCCTGCACCTAAAAATTCCTACCCATAAGGCAGCCACCTAATCCTTAGGAAGCTGTATCCATGGCGGTCCTCAATTTGACCTTGATTCTCTGTAATCAAACTGTCCAATAAAGTTTTACTGGTTAAATTAGTAAAAACAAAAAAATGCATAACCTAGGAAAAAAGTTGATATACAACTTTAATTAGGAAGTCTATCCATGACACAAGGAATGGATTGTGTCAGGCACATTTACATCCATGCCCAGAAACACCGTTTGACTGCCTACCATATGCCAGGCAGCACTGGAGGGGCTGAGGAGATAAGGAAACTTGATGGACAAAACCCTTCCCCTCATGGAGCTTACATTCAAGTGAGGGGAAAACAAACAAGTAACAGAAAATAAAATAGTTTAAGATAACAGTAAGTAGTATAAGAAAAAGAATGCAGTGTAAGCGGAATTAGACAAAACAGGGGAGAAAGGAGAGCTCTTTTGGATGGGGGTAAGAAGAAGGCTCTCTGAGGTGAGCTCATTTGAGCAAAGGCCTGAGCCAAGTGAAGGAGGAAGCCAGCCAGCCACCTGTAGATCTAAAAACTGTGGGTAGAGCAGGAAGGCTTGGAGTCAGGAATCCACTGGGCATCCTGGAACAAAACAAAAGGGCCAGTGAGGCAGGAGTGGAGTGATCTGAGATGTGAGAGGAAGGCTGAGATCAGCTAATGCTGGATATTGCAGACCACAGTTAGGAATTTGGATCTTATTTATTCCACCAACAGTTCTACGCAGTACATGGTATTTACAGAGGAAAACACTGAGGTCTAAAGTGATTATACAACTTTCTCTGCCCTTACGAATTCTCACCTTTTAGCTGTGAAAGTTTCATATTCTATATTCTTGCTATCAAATGAAAACACAGGTCAGTTAAGAGGAAAATGAAAATGATGGGATGAAGAGCCCATATGAGAGCCCACGCTTCTCCCCCTCCCCTGCACAAAGAACAGCCCTTAAATAGTGCTAAATGAGTACAAATCTGAATGAGGACTCAGGAAAAGAAACACAGTGTTCACCCCTCTCTGGCCATTGCAGTTCCTTTGTACCTACCCAAAACTAAAAATACCATCCCCAAAACTGCTGTCTCCTCCCTTCCAGTGACCACTATTCACATCACAGATATCCTTCTATGTCCAATCACATTAACAGTGCCAAGAAAGCTTCAGAAAACAGGGAATCTTGTTGCCTGGCAAAGCCAGGGGCGGCAAATACGTCAATTCCAGTCTAGTCTAGATAGTCCCTGTAATAATCCTGTACTTAGCAAATTCAGTTAGGAAGAAAAGGAAATCACAGAATTTCATAGAAGATATTAATAACAGCCCTGACACTAAAATAGAAAGGACTTAGAAATGTGTAAAATACTTAGGCAATGCTTTCAATCAGTCTTCTCTAGGAATTCATGAGGGCTGACACCCTGTGAGTTACTGGGCATGGAGAGGGTCTGCAAAGGCAATGTAGTACCAAGGTTAGGAGTCTGGGTTCTGGAGATTGCCTAGCTTTAGGGAGTGTTGTAAGGGCTTAATTCAGTAATTCATGTAAAACACTTAGTATGATGCCCAGCACATAGAAATAACTAAAAGCCAAAACTGTTATTAAGTTTTGTTATTAAGTATTAAGCCGAAACTGTTATTATTATTACTATTATTGCACAGATAAATAAACCCCAGAACCTGCATCAAGGATGGTGAAGTAAATAACATCACTAAGAAGAACACTGGTAAACAGAGATGCCAAGAACAAACTGCAAGGGTGTACAGGAGTCAGGGCCACATATTTAAAACATATTTATCGAGCATTTACTCTGGGCTCAATACCAGTGCTCAGGAATATAAACGAGGTTGACAATATCACCTATGCCCTGGAGGAATTCACTATAACTTTCCTTGCACCCATGGAAAGTTATAAAGTTATAAAGTTTTGAATCAAACAAGTAGTTCATAAGCACCCATGTCTGGTGTCACACAAAACACAAATCAAGTTCCTGGTTTAAAAGATAGCTCTGGGGTTAGAACATACAACCCATTCAGGGAGATAAGCCTCAATAGAGCAAAGAGCAGGAAAACAAGCTAAGTGTGAGAAGGTGTGGGGGCAGGGTATAAATGTTGCAGAAACCAGAGACAAGAGAGAATAATGGGGGCCAGAGAGATCCAGAGGGGCTTTATTAAACAGAGGACAGAGTAAGGTGTCCTCCTCAGCACAGTGACTAGGTCTCCACCCAGGGCAGGCAGTCTTCTTTGCCGGTAAAATGGTGCTGCTGTTAAAGAAATTGAAATATGACACAGAGGTGCATAAACAGAACTTGCATGAAATGAAATCGGTTTCATATAAGACAGCAGCAGCAGGATGTAGTAAAAAGAGCACGAACTTAGAGCCAAAAGGGCTCAGTGATTACTGTCTGTGAAATCCCGGATAAAATGACTCTTTCTAAAATAAATAAATATTTGTGAATAGGAGAAATAAATAGAAATTAAATTACCATACCCCGTTTAAATCAGGTACAGCTCTAAAGACAACAAAATCACTCTACAATCCTAGCACAGAAAATGTCTATGAAATGAAAAAGGGATGACTTGTAATTCTTTTTATCCAGGGAAGCCAAAATAGAATAGGCTATCCTTTGGGGGAAAACTTAGCTGTAGACTTCCATTTAAATCTGTAGCCCTCTCAAAGGAATACTTGCAAGAAGATCCATGGATTTCACACAACCACACTTGCGATGTTCAGAAAACCAACACAAAACTCACTTCTTGATCACCTACTATGTGTCAGACACTGGGACAGGCACCATGTAAAGAGAGATGAAAAAGATACCGTTTCTGTTCTGTTCCCCTTTGGAATTCCATGCTGTTCTAACATGGTGGCAGAGAATCCCTTCCACTACCTACTATTAACATAGACTTGAATGCCTGAAACCTCCAGCCATTGGTTCTAGGTCAGTCTTGACTTCTCCCACTTGAGAGCCTTTCAAAAGTATAGAAGATGGAGGTTTGCCAACTCTTCTGTGCCGCCTTATCCCATCTCACCCACTCCGAAACTAGTCCAAGGGGACTGCTCTTCCCCAAATACATTTCTTGTTCTCCCATGTCTACAGTCATGTCTAGTTTTTTTTTTTTTTTTAGGTTTTATTTATTTATTTGAGAGAGAGATAGCAAGAGAGAGCATAAGCAGGGACAGGGGAGAGGGAGAAGCAGGCTCAGGCTCCCTGCCAAGCAGGAAGCACCCCATGCGAGGTTCTATCCAGGACCCTGAGCTCATGACCCTGAGCCAAAGGAAGACACTTTACACCAACTGAGTTACCCAGGTGCCCCTCATGTCTAGTTTTTAATTTGAGAAAGGCCTTCATTTCCCCACCTTCTTCTCTACATAATCCTGACCACCTACTTAAAATAACACTCCCAGTCTCTCCCCAATAACCTGTATTATTTTATTTAATAGTTGATTAGCTTGTTATTTACATGCCCTGCTGGAGTGTAAGCTGTGTCCCGAGTACCTACCACAGTGCCTGGAGAAGTAGGTACTCAATCATTTTTTTGTCAGAATAAATGCTAGAACATACAAATTCCATATCACTTAATACCTTTCTGACAGCACCTGTTTCTTTTGACACGGTAATATTTTTAGCATATTTATATACATAAATATGTCTTCCCTACATGGCAAGAAATTTCTTGAGGAGTTTGTCTGTTTTACCTTTGTATCCTCTGAGACCTGAGATAAAGCATTTCGTTGGTTAATGTCTGTTGAATGAATAAATGATGCTGTCCCTTGGTTAAGAACTAAGAATAAATAAATAATATGATCCCTTCCTCTTCAGGCTTTTCAATGTTGACTTTGTCAAACCTCTTCCTTAATCCTCAGAAATATGAACATATTTGACTGGTAACATGGAAAAGTTTAGGACCCTTTTAACCACATTTCTGCTGTTTATTATTTTTTTTTCTGCTGCTTATTCTTAAGAAGTACACTTGACCACCAAGTTTAAAGGCTATTTTCACCCTCATCTAACAAACCATTACTTGGTACAGCTTTTGCAAACAACTCTCAATTTCTCGGAGGTAAAAAAGTGAATCAAACCTTTAAAAAGCATGCACTCTTCAAGAGTGCACCAATCTCTGCTTGCTGTGGGTATAAGCTATTTTTATCAGGTGATACTGTGATATTCCTTTTCAACACATGATATCCACTCTTTCAAGCTTTTTGGCACTGTTCTATTTGGTTTCATGTTACATCAATGAGACAGTTTGAGGGAAAAGGAAAAATGGGACACACTATATTTAGTAGCACCACTAAAACCCTAAATAAAAACTACCCAATCTACACCCAGGACCCCAGCTTCCAACCCAAAATTAAGGCCAAATAGGAAATGCCTTTATGCAAAGAGTATTTTTCCTAAGACTTAATTACAGAGATCCATTTGCAGTGTCTCTCAAAGTTAAAGGATTTAAAGTCACACATGAAAGTCATAGAAGGGCCAAAAGATTGATATGTATTTTGTATTTTCATAGTATTTTTTACTCTGGGAAGTATCCTCATTATACTTTAAAATGATAACACATCTTGTTACACATCTGGGCATGCTAAGTGTGAGGTAGTCACGTGACAACTATGAAGCACTGACTAACAAGCACTAAGAAGAACAAAATTCTGGAAGATTTGGGCTGGAGTATCAATGTCCCTACATAAAGCTAGAACATGAAACCATGAGAGTAAATAAAATGACCCTGGAACAGTCAGGAGAGCAGTAGGCAGAGAAGGAAACCTCACTGCCCAAATATTAGCAATCAACGTACCCAGGAAGGGTAAGAAAAAGATTTCAATAGAAGTATGTGCCTACCACCTAGCAAAGGCTCAAAAATACTTAACTCACAATCTCATTATAAGACTCAGTATTTTCAGGCAAAAGGTCTTTGTAAGCTGCAAATCATGGTACAAATATTTGTTTTTATTATTTCTAGAAGGAATATAAAGGTAGTGTGGTAGAGCAACTACAAAACTGGCCACTGGGCACCTGAGGGCTCAGCTGGTTAAGTGTCTGCCTTCAGCTCGGGTCATGGTCCAAGGATCCTGGGATCGAGTCCCGCATTGGGCTCCCTGCTCAGTGGGAAACCTGCTTCTCCCTTGTCCCCCGCTCTCCTCTCCCACTCTTGTGCTCATGCTCTCTCTCTCAAATAAATAAATAATCTTAAAAAAAAAACAAAAAACTGGTCACAAACTTCACCCCTCCATGTATCCATACTTTATAGATCTGACTACCAAGAGATGTAATATATTTCCCTATGCCTGTATCTGGGCTGGCCTTGTGATTTGCTTTGGCTAATAGGATGCAGTAGAAATCCCACTGTGTGAGTACTTACTTACTTTCACTCTCTCTTGGATTCATGCCCAGCTGTCATGTGAACAAGCCCTGACTGCCCTTCCAGAGAAAGACTACATGGAAAACAGACAAGTTAGCCCCGTCAAGGCCATCCTATAACAGCTTATAGCCCACTGACCCCACACATGTGAGACAGCCCAGCCAAGATCACAGAGCGGCCTACCTGCCCTAGAGCTGACTGCAAAGGTATGAATGAGCACAGCGGACATCAAAAGAACTGTCCAGCTTCTCTGTATACCCATAAGCAATAATAAACACTCACGGTTTTAAACCACTTAGTTTTAGAGTAGTTAATTATACAGTAATACGTAACTGATATAAGTAGCAATAAAAAAAAAAAGAGCTTATCAGGAGCCTTACTATGTGCCTGGCATTGTGCTAATAAGCACCTTACAGAGGTTGTTTCATTTGCTTCTCACAATAACTTTATGCAGTAAATACTGCTATCCCATTTTATAGATTACAAAATTGTGGTATACAGAGTTTAAGTTAACTTGCCCACTGTTGCACAGCCAGTGGGGCCAAAATTCAAATCAGGCAGTCCAACTTCAGAGCGGGTCTCAATTCAAGAAAGAAGATCTTCTTCTTTTTTTTTCTTTTTAAGGCTTTATTTATTTATTTGACAGAGAGAGAGAGAGATCACAAGCAGGCAGAGAGGCAGGCAGAGAGAGAGGAGGAAGCAGGCTCCCTGCTGAGCAGAGAGCCCAATGCGGGCCTCGATCCCAGGACCCTGAGATCAGGACCTGAGCTGAAAGCAGAGGCTTTAACCCACTGAGCCACCCAGGCGCCCTGAAGAAAGAAGATCTTGTAATTAATCGAACAAATAAATAATTTCTTTCAGTCTTTTCTATGATAAATAATTTGCCCTAGCCTTTCCCTGTCCTTCTGATTTTTCCAACACAAAGAGCCGATTGTATGAAGAATAACAACAGCAGCAGTGATTTCATTTGCTGATACATTATTTCATTTGATCCTTAAACAAACCTGTGAAATTTGTGTCATCAATTCTGTTTTAAAAAGAAAAGAAAAAAAGGTATGGGGGAGGCTCAGTGAAACTAACCTATCTCCCTACATCACACAACCTGTGAGCAGCCTAGCAGAGCTGTAACTCCAAGTCTGATAGCACCGGAGCCCAGGAGCTTCTCTTCTGAACCATCTTGGGGTTCTCCAAGAATTTCAATCCTTCCTGCAATTCATCTGCCTATGACACCACTGTCTCATTTAGCAAGTACATACCAAATACCTCCCATGTCTCCAGCTGCAAGACTGGCTCTTGAGGAAGCTTCAAAGCAGTAAACTCCATGTTCTGTGCCTTCAAGGAACTCATAATTAGTGGGGGATGCAAGATGGAAATTTACAAAAATCTGAATGGTACAGTAAGAAACTGAAAAGGTATTAGTAATTGTCAGATGAATGGAATAAATAGATTCCAGAGTTCAAAGGAAAATGAGAGAAACATGGACTGGCAAGGCCTCAAATGGGAGGGACCATGAAGGATGCCCGGGATGGGAGTTCCCTGTGGGAGCACAGTTGCTATAGGTATGTGATTTTTGTCACAGGATTGTCATGGTGATTATATCTTCAAGATATCCATGTGGTGACTATTCACATCTGATGGGTTTGGACAAGAGCAATTCTTTTTAGGGGGGTAAAAAAGACTCATCTGAGGGGGCACTTGGTGGTCTAAGTCCATAGATTGTGTGATTCATGATCTCAGGTCATAAGTTGAAGCCCCACATTGAGTGTAGAGATTACTTAAAAAGAAAATCTTAAGAGAAAAGAAAAAAACAAAAGAAAAGAACAAAACATAACAAAAGAAGAGGAAAGACTAATTTGAGAGTCCTAACATCCAAAACTTGGAAGGCTGATAACTGGATTCTGGAAGCCTGAGGCAACCATCAGGTCATGACAATCAATGGATCCAGAAAACAGACAAGAAGTTTATACATTGTCTATACTAGTCCTATTGGGTAATAAAGATGATGGAGAAAAGGACCAAGAAGAAACACAAGCCCTGCTTAATGCATATAAAAGGTCAGGGGCTTATATCAGCTTTTGGGGGCCAGGGGAAAATTTGCTACCAATAAAACATCTGCACTTGGGAAAACTCAACAAGTTCCACTTCCAGATTATTTTTCCTGTTCTCAGTATCTAGGAGAGGCCCTCTTGCTTCTGAGGCAGTCAAATTTCCCAGGATTACCTCCTGCCATCTAAGCCCGTGCACTCTATGGTATACTGGTTATATCATGATGCTTGCATTATCTCAGCACACCTTGCTTAATCACACACCCATGTTGCGCCTGACCTCTGTGGCTTTGCACAGGGTCCTTCCCTCTACTGTGTTTCTCATCTCCTCTCTGCAGCCTACCTAATCCTGCTTCCCTTCTTCCATTAGCTAATCCCTATTTTTTTTTTCTTCATCTTTGTTTTAAACCTTCCAGGTTGAACAGAGGTGAAACATAGAGCCCTGTAGGAAAAAATCTTCTATAAATGAGAAAAGAGGCTGGTATAGTGGGCCTAAAAGCTGGGTGGGATCAGTGGTTTCAACTACAGTGGGAGATTCTAACTGAAAGCCACATTTAACAGTACAAGAAAAAGAAAGATGTCTGATAATGAAATAACTCTTGCTAGAAGCCCAAGTTACATCATCATGGGATTTCTACAAAAGCAGAGAGACATAAAAAGAGGAAAATGCGGGGCGCCTAGGTGGCTCAGTTGGTTGAGCGACTGCCTTCGGCTCAGGTCATGATCCCGGAGACCCGGGATCAAGTCCCACATCGGACTCCCTGCTTGGCAAGAAGCCTCCTTCTCCCTCCCTCACTCCCCCTGCCTGTGTTCCCTCTATGGCTGTGTTTCTCTCTGTCAAATAAATAAAATCTTAAAAACAAAACAAAACAAACCTTAAAAAAAAAAAGAGGAAAATGCTTCACTACTGACTAGAGAAAGGGGAGCACCTGAGATCTGGAGGTATGGAAAATGGCCACAAACTCCAACTGGCAGGAGAAAGAGCAGATGCTCCAAAGTGGGGAGAACAGTGGTTAGGTGATGAGATGAGCATAGCAAGTCTTAGTAGTAGGTGATTCCAGATGCAGACAAAAGAACAGAATTCTAGAGACAGTGGCCATAGAGGAAGCTGATAAACCAGAAGGTCATATCATGTAGGTGTTTCCAACAATGGCAGTAGCATAGTGGAAATGTATGGGAAGCTTTATAGCAACAAATAGAACAGCACACATGGTAGCCAGGAAATATGGTGAGAAGGAGGCATCAGAGGAGAAGAAAAGTAGAAATGTAAGTAGCAGGATATATTATACGATTATATTAGTAATAATGATAAAAATATTCAATTTGTGAAAGGTTTATTAAACTATCAAGCACCTATCAATGGCAGATGCTACCTCATTTACAAGGTTGGGGGGTACCCATGGAGATATAAGAGAGGGACAGAACTGAGGCATGTCATTTGGTACATAAATACACTGGACTTACTGAAAAAGAGTTAAAGTGACCTCATCTAAGATCCATGAATTAGAGGGACCTGGGGGACATCCAGGTTGTATTTGTTTAGAACCCAATTACCCTACCAGAATGAAAACTCCCTAAGGTCAGAGACTGTGTCTCTCATTCACCACTATGAACAGTACCTAGCACTGTGCCTGACACACAGAGGGCACTCCATAAATATATGTTGACAGACTCAATAAACAAATGGAAGGATGGAAGGATGGAAGGATGGATGGATGGATGGATGGATAAAAATATCAGCCTAACATATCTATATCATAAACAAAATAGAAAGCATTTGTCCATGTTTGAACCCAAATTTTAAAGGAGCAGAAATGCCTCCTGTGCATTCTCTTCCAACATCTCTTTTCTACTCACACTTTGAAGGGTTCAAGGCTTGGGAGTTAATAGTCCAAGCAAACAACTGATTCTCCTCGTTCATTGATTCAACAAAGACTTCTGTAGCTAGTTGTGCCACTAGGCACCATGCACATGGACAAGCAGGAGGCAAGCAGTAAACATCAACTAAGGCGGGTATGAAATGGTAAGACAGATGGTTCCTATAAGAACACAGATCATGCCCAACTCAGTTCTGGGAGGTTAAAAAACACGATAGGCATCTCAGATAAGTCTGACGGCATGGGATAGCCGGATAAGAGGAAGGGGATGTCCATACCATGGATAGAGGAAGTGAGAAATGACACAAATTATGTCCCCCCCAGACTCTCAGGGTACTCTATACACATCCCATCATTACACTGAGAGCAAAGATTGAAAATGTCTGTTTATTTTCCTTGTTTTCTCTACCAGATTATGGGTTTCTTGAGATAAGGGGCTATATTACACAATTCTTTATTTCCATAGTTTCTGTCATACAAAGGATACTTAATTGGATAGAGAAGAACTTTAGAATGGGAAGGTAACATCCATAATGGGTTAAGAACAAGACTAAAGACATTGAAACCCATTTAGCTATGAGACCTTGAGCCACTTCTCTGTGCCTTGGCCTCCTTACCTGTAAAACAAGGATAATAATAGTACCTACCTGTATCACTTCTCTCCTCCCTGAAGCAGACGCTAAACAGAGTCAGGCATGCAGGAGATTTATTGTGAAAATATAGGGGAGAGGAAGTAGAATTGGAGAGGGAGAGTCTCATACTATGATGAAGATCAGACAAGGACTTGCCCAACCCCAAGGGGAGCTCTGGAACAAAGAGTTCCAACAAGAAAAGTCCCACATTGAGCAAAAGTGGTCAGGCTCTAGATCTCCACCATGCTCAGTCACGGGCTGGAGCTTTCCAGGAAAAGCACGCCCTAAAGGTGCTGTAATTGGAGGCTGTCATCTAACTTCACTCCTTGCAGATAAAGGGAGCTCCTTCTTGAACAGAGGTCTAAATGCCACACCTCCACAGTGGACACACTACCTAATGGGGTTGTCAGCTTCCATTAGTTAGTTAATAACAGATAAAACATTTAAAACAGTGCCCAGAAACTCAGTATGTACTATTAAAGTATTTGATTTTACTGTAAGTTCTTTGCACAATTACACGCAACTGGAAAACTTCAATCTTTTCTGGGAATTATAAATTCAGGTTACTGTAGGGTCTAGTTAGGAAACATGCATATGTTGGTCTGAGTAAAATGAAAGGGAGACAGGGGCCCATGGTCTCTGCAGCTTACCTGGAGAGTACATACCCTGCTTAATTGTATTAAGATTAAAAATGATATCAAAGAAAATAGCAACATTTAAAGCCTGTCTAAGATTCAAACTTTGAAAACTAAATTTGTATATAATTTTATGAATAAACAGAAGCTATTATGCAAAGATCTTATCCATCATTTTTGGCCATTGATAGCTAAGCAGAGGATCACAGGGACTCTGCTTTTCACAGTCCATGTTGGTGAACTTGGCCTCTTTGATGTTAGGAGTGATAGTACAATCTCAAAAGGCATCAGTGAATATTGGGGTTTCTCCTGCATTTGGTTATTCAAAGTTTTGATACTTTTAACATATGGAGATTTTCTGCTAGATATTAAACATATGCTTATTTATATTTTTCTCCAATAAGAGAAAAAAGAAAAATCACCTTGAATATATAAATCATGCCTGAGTACTACAAGGCACTGAAGGTATCTATGAGAAGTAAGAAGACAGCATTGTCCAACCAGACTCCAAGAAATGGAATAAGTCAGTGTTCTGGGCCTGTAAAGTCATAAAAACATGTCACAGTGTCACTGGGTTCTAAGGGCTATCTGAAACTTGGCAAATGACAGTGGGAATACTGCTGCTGTAAATGGGATCATGCTAGTAGCAGTGCCATAGTTAGAAGAGGACCAAGTCCAGCATAGCCTCAGCTACAGCCTGCCTAGCCCCTCCTCAACATGGTAATAGCAGGAGACTGCTTCACAAACTCCTTTGTCACTGCTCTGGCTCTTGGTTCTGGACCCACCTGTCCCAGGCAAGTTGAAACTCTGCCACCAGTGTTCACTCATGACAACCACAAAAAAAGCCAAACCAGTTATGAGCCCCAAGTGGGGGATACGGATGTGCTCTGAGCTGCTGAGGAGAAAAGGAATGTGGATACCCCAGTTACACCTATATCATACAGCTTCTACTAGATGTGAAGATCTGACATGTCAGATAATAGTCCTTAATGACACATGAAGAGGTCATAACAATCTCTAAACTCTGAAACTCTGAAAATTCTAGGATCTTTAGGAAGAGATTTGAGCACTTATTCTGTTTTTAATTGCACTGAATAGTATACGACCAGCAAATTTCACAGCACACGGTAACTTTTATTCCCATTTTGCATCCCAGTTTAATATTTTTAAAAATAATTTATCAAGGTCAAATTTACATAATATAAAATTAACCATTTTAAAGTGAACAATTCAGAGGCAATTCCACAAGGGTATACTTGCAACGTTGTGCAACCACCACCTCTGTCTAGTTCTAAAACCTTCCAATCTCTCCAAAGTAAAACCCCCTTACTTGTTAAGCAGTTTCTCCCCATTCCCACTCCCACCCCTAACCCCTGGCAACCACCAACCTTCCTTCTCATTCCTTGGACCTATCTATTCTGGATATTTCGTATAAGCAGAATCATGTGTCACCTTTTGTGTCTGGCTTCTTTCACTTCTTTCAGTATATTGTGGAGGTTCATCCATGTTGTAGCCCGTTACTGAACTTCATTCCCTCTCATTGTTGAAGCATATCCCATTATATGTCTATACACAATTTGTTTACCTGCTCATCCATTGATGGACATTTGGCCTGATTCCATCTTATGGCTATTGTGAAGAGTGCTGCTATGAACATGTGTGTACATGTATCTGAATGACTGTTTTCAATTCTTGTGGGTACCCACGTAGGAGTGGACCTGTGGAGGTCATATAGTTAACATTTTGAGGAACTGGCTAACTTTTCCACAGTCACTGCAACATTTTACAATCCTACCAGCAATGTACCAATTTCTCCACGTCTTTGTCAACACTTATTATTATTATTATTATTATTATTATTATTATGGCTATGCTAATGGATATGAGGTGACATCTCATCATGGCTTTGATTTGCATTTCACTAATGACTAATAAAGTTGGACATCTTTTCCCATGCTTTTTGACTATTTTGAATTTAAAGGACAGTCAGGCATACAAATTTAAGTTAAAATTCAATTGTGTATGGGACTTTCAAACGCAAAAAAATACAACTGAGGTGACGGCTGAACAGATACCTTCTATGAGCTTCACTAAGTTTGTCTATGTACAGGTAATGATAATTATACCACAACCCACTAAGGCTTAGTTTAGTGTTTTGGTTTTTTTTTTTTTTTAAATTGATTGTTAAAATAAGTTTCCATTTCAGAAATCTTATCTTCAAATCAGAAAAATACAATGCTTAAGAAAATATAAGTTCTGGGGTGCCTGGGTGGCTCAGTCCTTGAGTGTCTGCCTCAGGCTCAGGTCATGATCTCAGAGTCCAGTGATTAAGGCCCACATTGGGCTTCCTGTTCAGCAGGAAGCCTGCTTCTCCCTCTCCCACTCCCCCTGCTTGTGTTCCCTTTCTAGCTGTGTTTCTCTCTGTCAAATAAATAAATAAAATCTTTAAAAAAAAAAGAAGAAAATATAAGTTCCACAAGGGCAGTAATTTTTATCTATATCATTCTCCCTACCTGAACAAGGCATACACAAGGCACTTAATTAAAGAAATCAAATTGACTTCAGAGACTGAAACTATATGTAGACAGTAAGGTAGAAGGATGGATCTATAGTAATTCTTCAGCATTTTTCTGCACAGGTCTACTAGGTAAATGATGATGCCATAAACCAGAATAAGGAATACAGGACACATTAATTCAGTATTCTTACCGTTAGTTCAGAGTTCTGTTTTTACTTCTTATTCTTCAATTTTCAGGTTCCTTTTATACCACTCTTTCAATGCAGAGAAATGTAAGAGAAAAGTGAAAGGGTTCCCTACAAACAGTTATTCACAAACATTTCTCACCTTAAATTTTTGTGGGTTTTTTTTTCCTATATGTCCTTTCCTGTCCTCATCCGTACCGAATGTCATCCCATCCCATATATGTACAGGTTTTCACAGAGAAAAAGACTATTACGATAGTTTTTACAACACTGGTTGTCCCAATTTGGTTTGGCAAATTTATTAAGTCTCTTCACTGTCTTATGCATTAAAGAGTGTCTCCCACTGAACAGAACTTATCTAGAAAAGCAGAAAAGCAGTCCCATTGTGATTCCATATGACAACTTTTTATAACTAGAGGACAGATCACTAAATTTTTGTTTACTCTGATCACTTCTCCCTTATAGAGTGTGATTCTCCCATTTCAAAAATTGGAAAAAATAATTCACTTATTTTAATTTGATAAAAATGTTTTGATACCACTTGTATTTTGAAATTATTTTACTATAACAATATTCTAACCTTGCATAATTTACACTTCAAAAGAACAGATCACATCCTCAGAGGAGAGAAAAATACTATCAACCCACAATAAGGGTATCCCATGTATACTAGTTTCTTGAGCTCTGTCCTTCTGCCATATGTCTCCAAACAACATAGTAATTGGACTTCAAATTACAGTATAGTATTACAGTTAGTATCATTTTCCCCTCAACAAGTGATAGCATGAATGGACAGGGAGAGTTTGTAGTACAAAACACTCACTTAGTAATACAAACTTCGGATCTGACTTCTACTATTACAGTTATGCACCAGGCACTTTCAGGAACACTAGTTCCAATGACCTGAGTAAGATCCTCAAAACTGCTGCTTCCCAGATGACCCTTTGTTCAGAAACTCATGCTGTGAGAACTAAAAGATCTTTAATATCAGAGATGTAGGGAAAAGATGGCCAACTAATCTTCAGGAAAAAAAGAAAAATCCCTTCTATAATAGCAGCAGAGCAGGCTAACACAGGTCAACCACAGGTGTCCATATACTGGATAAGAGACCAAAGTTGTACGGAGTCCTACTCAGGCCTTTAGCAGCAAAAACATGACTCTGTGGCATGGACTCCCTATATGGAAACTCTAGTTGATGACAACCCAGAATTTTTTGTTTTTTATCTCTTCCTTGCTACCACTCTCGCCCTACCTTTCTGACATTTTAATTCAAATCAGGAAAAACAACCACAAAACTTTTCTTATAAAGATTCTGGTCAAAAGAGCCTTACACTGAGTCATTTGCTCAATAAATACTTGTTGATCATCCACTAAGTACAAGGCCCCAAAACTCAGGGATTATAGTAATGAATAAAATCTAGTTTCTGTCCTCTAGGTGTTTGGCTTTTTTCCTCAGATGTGGCTTCTCTGCCTGAGGGGTCCACAAGGTTTCACGTGTGGATTTCTAACAAAATTCTGATGTGTAAGTGGTTCTCTTGGCAGATACTAGGGCTCAGGGGCAAGGATGGTTGATATTGTAGCAGAGAGAACAGCACATGCAAGTCGGGAAAAGCAAATATGAAGCATGTTTGGTCAACTGCAAATAACTTAATATTGAAGCAAGTAGAAGATTTAAATTGAAGAAATGGATGGCTATGAGGTTAGATATAAGGGTAAAGATAGATGGAGAAAGACAAACCAATGAGCTTAGGCTTCATTCTGTAGATAGCAGGGGACAGGGAAATGACAAGGTCAGATCTACATCTCAGAGACAATGTTTGGTGTTGGTGAACAGTTGGAGGGGAAGAGACAGGAAAGAAGGGCAAAGAGGAAGGAGGATTTTATGGCAAACCAGCAGAGAGATGAAGGGGAAAATCACAGATTATTAACTATACACACTGTCCCTATCTTTCATCACCATGAAAAACCAAAAGCACATAGTTTAATTGCTTCCTGATTTTGTTTCCATGCTTTTTCTTTTTTCTTTCTTTCTTTTTTTTTTAAAGATTTTATTTATTTATTTATTTATTTGAGAGAGAGAAAAGGCATGAGCAGCGGAAAGGGGAGAGGGAAAAGGAGAAGGAGACACCCTATTGAGCAGGGAGCCTGACACCGGGCTCGATCCCAGAGCCCTGAGATCATAACCTGAGCCAAAAGTAGCCGCTTAAACTTAACCAACTGAACCACCCAGGCACCTCTATTTCCTCTATTTCTTCATATTTCTTATGAAGATATGACATGCTACAGGTTATGTGTTTGTTTGGGGGCAAACAAAGAGAACAGTATTGCTTTCTAAAGAGCTCTACTTTGTACAAAAGCCTTTCCATATTTAAGGAAATATCAATACATAATATCCCATATAACATACTTTTGATGAAGTCCCAGAAGTTCATTTTCGCTTTTGTCTCCTTTGCCTTTGGAGACATGTCTTGAAAGAAGTTGCTGTGGCCGATGTCAAAGAGGTTACTGCCAATGTTCTCTTCCAGGATTTTGATGGATTCCTGCCTCACGTTGAGGTCTTTCATCCATTTCGAGTTTGCCTTTGTGTGTGGTGTAAGCGAATGGTC
>PITA01010066.1:0-63149 GCA_004023965.1 Spilogale gracilis
CACTTTTAGTTTTTTAAGAGAAGCCAGAGACCCAGCATTTCATGTGAAGTGTCTTAATTTTTGAAATGTGAACAATTAATTATAAATATTTTAAAACAGTGCGGGCCCAACAGACAACATCAGAAGGCTAGACCTGACAATAAACCTCTAATTTATGACCTCTTGTGGATGCCTAAAGAGCGCATGATGAAGACTGGCAGATTTCCTGGAAATTTCCCAGACAGGCCAATTTTTATTGTCACCTCCAGGGCCCTCCCAGTTCCCCTGCACACATTAGAATCCATCTTTTGTCAGTGAGCATGGGCTCGTGAGATATCTTTGGTCAGAGGTATTTGTAAAATGCAGGCAAGACTTATCTCAGGGAACTTTCAAGAAACCCCCAGGATGAGAAAATAGAAAATTTGGACATGGGTAGACACAGTGTCATAGTTCTATCTAGAACTAATATGATAGTTCCCTTTTCAGACAAGACACACACTGGTGCTATAATGAAAGGTTTCTTTACTTCCCAGTCGCTAAAAACACTGCCTGGAAATTACCCCAGATTTGAAGCAGATACTTGAAATCAAGGCCAAAACCAGAATGCATATTCTATTACAATCTCATAGCTAATTAATAAAACCGTGGTTTCAACAGGATGGATCCTAACTGAGCAATGCCCTTCCCTCAGTCCGTTGCTTCCTTAAAAAAATGTATATGTGTACGTGCGTGCGTGTGTGTGTGTGTGTGTGTGTAGGCCCCATAGGCCATATTTCTTATTTATAAAAATTGTTGACCTAAATCTTAAATGGATTCACTTACTAAGAAATGATGCTTTAATGATCTGAGATTCTCAATGGATGTTAAAAAATGCATGTAAAAGAAAAACCCAGCCTCCAATACTACTTGACTTATATTTATCGTTTACTCAGTTCTGGGATCAAAAAATTCATTTACATGTATCAATCATTTAATCTTCACAATAGTATTAAGAGGACAGGCAGGATTTGCCCAAATTTATGGACTTACAGAGAGGAAGAACTGGGACTTAAATCTAGACTTCGGATACCAGATTCTACTTGACTTAACTACTCATTATACCAAGACTCAAATGAGTAGACTCACAGTGTGTGGACTTGAGCCTAGGAGAAATTGATAGTAAATATTTATTGATCTGAACTGAGAATTGGATTAATATTTTTCCCTAGTACCAAGAACAAAAAATGCAACAAGAGGAAATGTATATTTAATTTTAAGCATTAATATCTATTATTCTTTAACAAACTAAGAAGAATGAGTTTTAATGTAATCCTGAGAGTAGAACAAAAACCAAAGTTTTTGGTTTCTTTTCTTAAAAAAAAATTAATTAATTTAATTATTTGGAAGAGAGTCAGAGAAAACATGAGCTGGAGGAGAGGCAGAGGAAGAGGGAAAGAAAGAATCTTAAGCAGACTCTGCACTGAACATGGAGCCCCACACAGGGCTCAAAACTGCCATCCTGAGATCATGACCTGAGCCAAAACCAAGAGTTGGGCTCTCAACCCACAGAGACATGCAGACACCTTCCTTTTTCTTTTCTTTTTTTTTTTTAAAGATGTCATTTATTTACTTAGTATTTTAGAGAGTGCGTGAGAGAGATGGTTTCTTTCAGATTATACTGTAATAATAAGACATTGTGTCACCTCTTTTGAGGTAGCGAGAATGACAAATGTTATACAGTGGTATACCCCAAAGTCTAGGAGTATTTTGTAACTCTTTTTTAAGGGTACAGTTATATACTTAATTTAAATTTCACTGAGACCAATTGAAATTTACTTACAAGTTGATAATATCTCTACTCTTTCTTTGCAAGCTATAATTTTGGAATTTTTGTTTGTTGATTTGAGGATGTAAGAAGTCGCCAAGGTTAGTAAGATACATACATCAGTGAAACCTACTCTCAGTAGTCCACAGAGGCATTTAAGATTATTCTTGCTTAAGATCTAGGATCACAAATGTTGAGGCACTCTATTTTCAGAATCAATAAATATTTTATGACACAGATCTGGCTACTTATGAACAAATATGTCAGAACATTTTAAAATGATTTTTACTATATGATCTGCTCACCTTACCATAATATAAGTATTTGGGCAGCAGGGACTGAGTCTTATCTCTGCATTCCTCTTTCCAACTCCTGCTACAGTACCTCACATCATCGTATCGCTTGCTATATGGTTAATGGATGAATAAATGATCCAATAAGTGAATGGAAAGAGGAAAAGAGAGAAAGAGAGCAAGAGAGCAAGCACTCTGTGCTTTCATTGGTAATCTAAAGAGTAACACACTGATGCACACATCACAGTCAAGGCCCCTCCCCCACAAGAATGTCTTATTGTATGTTGTTTCAGGGATGTCCTGTGTGGCCTACACCCATCAGTGCCTTTCCAGCACCCAGAGCTTTTAAAATCTCACCATCCACCCTTTCTAAGAATCCATTCTCTAGAGAATAACCAACAACGCTCAGTAAGCCCAAGTATGAACTTCATGCAACTTTGTGTTGTCCAAAGACATTGTGGAATTCATTTCTGTCTCCTGCTAAAGGAAGTACAGGTGTTGGGCAGTTCGGGAGAGAGACAGCAGGTAATGAACCTTTCTAGACACCTGAAATTTATTCTAGGAGAAAGACCTGGTAGGAGGAAATAGAGAGGGAGGAGGGTGATGGATACGGGTTGGAAGGTGAGAAAGAATAAGAGGAGATTGCTAAATAAGTGAGTTTCACCGAGCAAAGTTGCCTGTTGAGAAATATTAAGCTTGCATGTTCCTACTGAAAAGCACTTTTGGCTGGAATCAAAGCTTCTTTCTTCTCCAGACCTCACAGCAACCCCTCTCTTATTCCATGTCTTGCTTTACCTAAGGTCTGCATCCTCAAAGGACTTAACGATTATTTTATGAGAAAGAGAAAGACAGGCAGCAAAAAGCTCATTTAAAGGATTAGGTGGTTGATGTGTACACATTGAACCATCAGAGAAGAAACTGGACTGTATTGCCATTGTGGCAAATAATGATTCCTATACCCTAAGTAGCATGGCACAATTTGCCATAGGACAGTGGGGTCGATGGTGAGGAAGAAAAGGAAAAAAAATAATAATAATAGGAAAAGGATAAGGAGAAAAAAACCAAATGCTTCCCGTCTATTTATATATTGATTTCTCCAGTGTACTAATTCTTTTTATAATACCTGGAAAGACAAGGAGAAACAGTGTCTTGATTTTAAAGAAAAGAAATCTGAGGCACCAAGGAATAAGAAAACTACTTCATAGCTCCTTAGTGACAGGCTGGCAATAGGATCTGGGATTTTTTTTGTTTTGTTTTGTTTTGTTTTTTGGTCGTTTTTGGTGTTTTTGTATTTTAATTTTTAAATATATTCTCCAGGATTAGATTCAATGGAATATCCTATTTATAAGATTTTAAATATTTGTCATAAAATAATAGAGGTAAAGTGAAATCGAAAACATGACCAGAAAGCCATCCAGAGAGATCCATGGACAGTCAAATGTTTAGAAAGTACAGTGATCAATACTGTAAAGATAATGAGAAATTGTTTTCCTTACCAAAATTCCTCACAATGTTATTTCTATAGTAACAATCCCTTACAATTTTGCTCATTAAAAAACCATTTTGTGAACAGACATTAAAGACGTTTGGTTTAATATCTGACATGTAAAGCCTTTACACAGCAACATACTTTATGACTCAGTAAATAATAAAACATTGAGATTTGGTGTCACAAAACCTCTTTTCACATCCTAGTTCCCCATATGAGTGACCTTGAGCAGATGTCCTTCTTAGCAAATGCTAGTTAAAAAAAACACAAAGTCCTCATGTGGTTGTTTGTGGGAACATAAAAAAAAAAACAAATAACTTGAAGCAAGCAAGATCACTGTACATTAAGGTATACAAACTGATTTTTTTTGTTTTTATTGATTTTACTGATTTTATGCCAGTCCGTAAAATGTGTTATGGGACAGGAAGGCCATAATTACCTTTCCTTTTGCACATTAGTACTATTTGAAATATTTGAGTTTCAGTATGGAGTATATATTTCTATTGTAATGAAAAAATAAATGAAGTTTATTTAAAATGAGATTGTCAGGTTGGTTCCCCGGGTGGTTCAGTTGGTTGAGCTGCCCCGACTCTTGATTTCCGCTCAGGTCGCATCTCAGGGTTGTGAGATGGAGACGGATGTTTTTCTGGTGCTCAGCATTACATTTACTTGAAATTATCTCTCCCTGTCTCCCTCCTCCCCTCCCCCTGTTCTCTCTGTCTCTCATATATCCATACATAGAAACATGCATACATACACACATACATACATAGCATTCTTTTTTTTTTTTTAAGATTTTATTTATTTGACAGAGAGAAACACAGCCAGAGAGGGAACACAAGCAGGGGGAGTGAGAGAGAGAGAAGCAGGCCTCCTGCCGAGCAGGGAGCCCGATGTGGGACTCGATCCCGGGTTTCTGGGATCATGACCTGAGCCGAAGGCAGTCGCTTGACCAACTGAGCCACCCACGCGCCCCCATACATAGCATTCTTAAAAAAAAAAAGTGAGACTGTCAGGAACGGTGGCATAAGGCATCACCCCTGCGATGTAGTGCCAAGTACACAGTCTGACCTCTGTATTACTCCAGCACCAAATGGATAACTTGAATCTAATCATGAGAAAACATTAGACGAATCCAAACGGATGGCCATTCTATAAAACGTCTGGTCTGTAACCTTCAAGAATGTTAGTTGTGAAAGCTGAGGAAAGGTTAAGGAACCATTCCAGATTGAAGAAGAGGAAATAGATATGACAAGTGACTGTGGTTCATGATCCTAACTTAGAGCCTTTGGCTATAAGGGAGTCATAGGGAAAGGATAGGAAAACTGAATAAGGTCTCTCAGTGTACTTGTACTATTATTTCAGTTGTTTGCTAAATTTGAAACTATTTTTAAAGAAGCTATGTTTTTGTTTGTTTGTTTGTTTTAAATATTTTATTTATTTATTTGACAGAGAGAAACACAGCCAGAGAGGGAACACAAGCAGGACGGGTGAGAGAGGGAGAAGCAGGCTTGTCGCCGAGCAGGGAGCCCCATGTGGGGCTTGATCCCAGGTCTCCGGGATCATGACCTGAGCGGAAGGCAGTTGCTTAACCAACCGAGCCACCCAGGTTCCCCGAAACTATGTTTTTGAAAATGAAGTTATCCTTGCAAAAATACCCGGCACAGTGATGGACATGTAGTAGGAGCTACATTAATGTCACTTCTCTTTCATTCCCAAGTATATTAATGACACTTTTAGTTAGACATGACTTATTTAGTGTAAATTCTGCTATTTCTTTTTTTTTTAAGATTTTATTTATTTATTTGACAGAGAGAGAGATCACAAGTAGGCAGAGAGGCAGGCAGAGAGAGAGGAGGAAGCAGGTTCCCTGCTGAGCAGAGAGCCTGATGTGGGCCTTCATCCCAAGACCCTGAGATCATGACCTGAGCTGAAGGCAGGGGCTTAACCCACTGAGCCACCCAGCTGCCCAAATTCTGCTGTTTCAATGTATTTTTTTTTTAACAACAGAAAGAGAATAGCATGGAGTGCCTAATTAGATCATAAATTCCTTGCCTTGAAAGACATGCTGTAAGGATGATGAGAACTTTAAAAATTATAAAATAAGAAGATATCCCATATTCTTTTCTCTGACAGAGCATGTCCTTGACCAGGAACACATGAAGAAATGCTCTTTTTCATAGTCATTTTTATCATCTAAGAAGAATTTGGGATTACATAAAGCAGATATTCAACAAGTATTCTCTGAGTACATAAACTATTTGTAATCTCTTACTTCAAATATTTAAATAGAGGTAAAAATCTTTTATCTGCGGTTGTCCGTTGACTCGACATTTGATGGTTTACAAACATGCTACAGATTTCATTTTCATAGAAAACTGATCCAAAGAGTTTAAATATCTATGTTTAAGTATAAAATTTAACTTGGGGCTTTCCTTAAGAAAAAGGAAAATGAAAAAGTGCAATTGTAATTACTTTGTCGCTGGTCCGGTGGATAGCATATTGAATAGCATTCACATACATTCTTCTCTAGGCAAATCTATTTTCTATTAATTATCCTCAAATATTTTTGAGCTAACATCTAAATTTAAATGAAAATACATACCTCATAACCCCAGCCATGTCAGAAACAGCTTAACTTTCCTTTCCTTTTTTTGCAGTCTTTTATCATTCAGCTGCTCTGAGAGAAACAGTGAAATCAACCTTATTACCCATATATTTTCTCACCTGATTTCAGAGATTCTCTTCTTTACTTAAAAGATGACATAGTGGGGCACCTGGGTGGCTCAGTTGGTTAAGCGACTGCCTTCGGCTCAGGTCATGATCCCAGAGACCGGGGATCAAGCCCCACATCAGGCTCCCTGCTCGACGGGAAGCCTGCTTCTCCCTCGCTCAGCCTCCCTGCTTGTGTTCCCTCTCTGGCTGTGTTTCTCTCTGTCAAATAAATAAATAAAATCTTAAAAAAAAAAAAAAGGTGACATAGTTCTACGATGGTGCCACTGACTGGCATACAGATTTAAATCTCCAGATAGGAATGTATGGCTAACAGATAAAAGGCTTGGGCCCTACTAAAAAATACTAGTAATTTCTCAGCTGGAAGTGAGGCTTGCAACCCCACAGAGATAGGGTAGGAGCGGTTTGTACCCATGCCCTTTCTCTTTGGAGAACCACTCTCTCTGTAATCTCTATCCTTCCTCTACCTGCAAAGCAGACACAAGAAATTTATCTCAGAAAGTGTTAGTCTTTCTGACATTTGTTTTGTGCGATTGTTGATTAGAACTCGGTGATTGTTCCTGATCAAGCACCTGCTCTGCTGGAGAAAAGAATATGAGGTATCTTTAAAAAAAAAAAATGCCGGAATCAGTCCCTTATGATTAGTTAATGTGCTGAATGCTAAGTCCTTAAGAAAAAAATATATATAATTTCTTGAGGATTTAAATCACTCCCTTGAGCTTTAACTCCTTCCTCTACCATGGACAGCAACGATTTGAAAACAAAATGAGAAACAACTCAGTGATTCAAAGAACTCATTCAGAGATTACACAGGGGTTAGTCAAGTTTTTTTTTTTTTTCCAATGAGATTATATTCCGTTGCCAAAGGTCATAAAGAATGTGTTTCTCTGTTTATAAAGACAAGGAAAAACATCGAAAAACAACAGGGAAAGGCATCTCATTCTTCTAGTAGATTTCATCTGAGATGGATAAAATATTTGTATAGTAACCCATAAACCAATGAATGGGGGCTGCGATCAAGGGAATTGCAGTCCACAAAGTGTGGCCAACCAGTTTTATAATAAATACAGGGTGCAGTGGAAGATTGCCAATTCTCAATGACCCAATTATAACTCTTTTATGACATCTTGATATTACATAGTTTTTTCTAAGTTCAATATGATCATTGTGGAATTTTGTGGGAAACCTATAGACAGTAGAATTCCAAATACTAGATCATTTGAATAAGGAAAAGGTAAAATAGTTAAGGCAAAATTATTTTTCTTCTGCTGCATATGGCAAAAGTGTACTTTTGAACCCAATTGTAAAGGACTCTAAAGGGTGTATGGTATACCTCATCAAATAGGAGGTTATCATTTGAGAAGGCAAAAAGCCATAATGCAAATTTTAAATTAGTATTAGAAAAAACACCTACAATGGCTTTGATTATCCAGTCAGCTATGAATAGAATATTACTCGTTGGCTTTTATCAGTGTGTTATTTTGTTACTGCATTAAATTATTCATAATGTATAGTAATAAACCTACAGCCTTTGATATTCCAGGGCATCCTTTTGTGTTCCAAAGACTGTGAGGTTTGAAGTAACTATTGATAAAAAAGAAAGGAACAAAATGGTCAGTTCACACCTCAGCAAACCTCCTAACCCAAGCCTAATAGCAATTTATTATGTATCTTTAAAATGCAATTACGGGACCTGAAATTTTTCAAAGAAATGCTTCAGTAAAGTGAGACAAACCATGACTTGGCTGAGATTGTGTCTAACCTCATGAATAATACCACATAAACATGCGCAGCGCATCCTCAGGCTAGCCACCTCATTGTCTCTCTCCGTAGTGGAAAAGCACGGAATAAAACATACTGAGAGTAGTAATTCAACACCTGTGTCAGACTGGTCACCTTTAATGGCGGTGCTTCCTCTCTTTGCATGAAGCAATCAGTAATAGGGTGGTTCTTCTTAAGGCAGACCACGAATCTAGCAGGCAGTCACAAACAGCTAAATGGCACCTGTTTCCACAAATGGTTCTGGAAAGCGTAAAACCACCAGAACTTTTTTGTCCAGTTGTCCTAGGGAAGGGATTACTGGTCATGAAATGTCCATTGATGCTATAATTGTGCATTGAAACAGGTCAATGTATTCAAATAAAGGGACCCTTATTCAGATAAAAAGGGCATCCCAGGCAGTGCATGGAAGGAAGGAGCTGATAGTGAGCCGTGAAGCCCTGGGCTAAGAGGGAGAGAAAATGGAAATGGGAATTTGAGGCCAGTTCATGGGCGGTCTTGGATTCTCCTCCAAAGATTTTACACATTATTATGTAGGTGGTAGAAAGCAGCAAATCTTCTGCACAAAACGGTGGGAGTATCTGGATGCTAATATATAGGAATGTTTCAGAAGCCACTCTTGCTCATGCCTGGGGATCGCCAGCCATATCTTCTCTGTGATCTCTCCCCTGCACCTCTGCTCCAGAAATTCACCTCTGGGATTCTCGCTTCTCTTCTGCGCCCATTTAGCCTAACCATCCCTGATGACCTCAAAATTAACCCCTCTACTGTGCATCGCCTTAACATCCCATCTAAAAGTCCTTATTATGCTTTAATTACCATTTTAAATTGATTTTAGGTGTATGATTTTTCACCTTTTAATGTCTCTGGAATCCAGATTCACCTTGCAATTGATTAGGTGGACGTCACAAGGTCATGTTCTCTGCCTGGGCCTGTGCTAGGCTGGTCATAACAGTTATTTCTTTCGTTTCTTCAACTGAGTTATGTACTTACTTCACACTAAACATGTTAAGGTTAATTGCCTTTTAAAATGCTTTTAAAAGACTACATTATGCTTCACTAGTGAAATACAAGTTATTGTGTATGCGAAGAGTACAACAGAGTAGAGGGCCATGAATTTGATATTAGTGAAGCAAGTACTTAAAAGTAACATCCAAGTGCCTTATAGGACCTAAGAAAGGTAAATACCCACACATAGATGAAGGCAGTTTGTTTTATTATTGAGATCTTTGCAAAAGGATTGCTAATACAGCCCAAGCCTTGCAGCCAATGGGAGGAGCACAGCCAGATCTCTGAGCATGGATGAAAGAAATTTTAGAGCAACAGGAAGCTGGTAGGACACATTCTTGCATTTGGAGGACTAACAAGATATGCTGGACACTGATGTTGTCTGTTGTTTTTCTCTTAATGGGATCTGTGAGAATATGTGTCCTTAATAATAGAAAATCTTACAATTATGAATTTTTTGAGCTTTACTCTTTTCTTTGCCATATGCTTACTATTTTTCATTTACTTCCCTCATTAATTTTTTTTCTTGTATTTGTCATAATCAAAACCAGACTTTTGGCTACTTGAAGCCAGGACCCTTTTCTCTTTGTTCCTTATATGACTCTCTACCGCTTGTCCGATGCCATCCACCAATAAGAATTTCATATGTTGGAAAGATATCATTGTTTTTTGGATGATCTCTTTTGCACAAGGAGAAAGGCAGTTTGCACAAGAGAGAAGAGGTTGAAAATGAATTTCCAGTCAGGTCTAATCTGCTGAACTCATATCATTTATATTTGGCAGTGAGGTCCAGTGAAAAGAATAACAACTTTGAGATATACCTGAGTTCATATACAGACACCATCACTGATGGAATGCATAAACGACACAACTAGGCAAACTCACTAGCCTCCCAAAGCCAAGTTTTTGCAACTGCAAAATAGACATAATAGTACTGATTTATAGCCATGTTGTTTAAATGGGAGAAAAAATAGCACTACATGTGACTTGATAGTATGTATTCATCAAGTGTCAATCCCCTTTCCATTCTCCCCTGTCCCTGTTGATTGTCTGTCTTCACAAGAATGACTGGGACTGCCTAGTTGTGTTAGCACTTGCTCTACAATCCCATGTCCTATAATAAATTCACAGCTGGCTGAGTTCTTTGGTTGTTGTTGTTTGTTTGTCTTTCAGTAGCGGTACACCTTGAAGATTAGAATGAGTAGTCTGGAATGGTGATCAGGAATCTATATTTTTAATAGCTCCCTGACCAGATGATTGTGATGTACCCTTAAGACTGAAAATTTCTATTCTGGTAATACTGGATTATACTACCATTCACTGTAGTTTGAAGGTTGTATGGGGGTGTGATATCTATTTTGCAAAACATAAGAGTTGGGGGAAAAAACAAGAATGCAGAAAACCATTAAAAAGTGCCACATCTACAATTCTTCGCACTAGTTTATTGAGGTTAAAAAAAATCATGATATTTACTGTCTTGTTTTCCCTTCAGAGTCATATGGTACTTAGTGATAATTTTTTTGAAGTAGCATGCTAAAATGTAGTCTCTTGATTCAAACTAAAATTAATGGTTACTGCTTAGTCTTTAAATATTTAAGATAAAATCTGCTCAGACAAATCCTTATCTTATCCTTCATATAAATTCTAGCTATTGTAAGCTATTATCTCTTCCAGACACCATGGGAACATTATAGGCATTAATGTGGACACAGACAACTCACATTATTCAGGTGGACACAAGAATGAGAGTTAAGAAAGAAAATGGTTCAGTAATCATTAAAAGCAGTTTTTATGTTTGATTTCCCAAAAATATCACCATAAGATGCATCTTGATGCTAAAACACACATACAGACACACAAGCTCATAATATGAATAGCCATTACCTTTCAAGTCTCCTGACCAATAGCCATTAATGTCTTTAGAGTATGTAACCAAAAAAGGGAAGATATGCCATTTTTTGAGTGGCTGTAAACTATCAGACAATATGTAAGAAGGGAATATATATATATATATTCATGTTTATCTAGCCCATATACCAAATGTGGAAGATGGGAGCTAAGTTCAGGTCAGGAAGATGTAACTGAGTTGCCTAAGGTGTAACTACAGTAAGGAGCATTCCTAGGGACGTCTGACTCAAAAAGCTAATAAGCTAATGTTCTTTATATCAATTCCATACATGAACTTGAGCTTATAAAAGACAAAGAGAATAGACTAGATTTTGCCTCAAGCATAAGGAATTTGAAATTATTCATGAGACTCCCCTCTCCACCAAAAGAACTGTTGTCACCATATAGTAGATACTTAAAACTTTAGGCTTTACCCATAAACAGAGGAAGGCTGGGTGTCAGAATTGCCCTCAGGATGCTGGGAAGGCCTTGGTGCTGCCCCAACCCTCTGGGACCATGTTGTATGAAAAGAGCATCTCCTGGTATTTAGGATTTCTCTGAGTTTCACCCATTAGCTCAAAGCTTTGATGCCTGTTCAAACCCCGCCCTCCCCATCCCCCAACCCCGCCCGCTGCAGGAGGTGTAACACTTTAGACTGTGATCAGCCATTCACAGTTTAGTTTTGACCTGGGGATTACAAAAGAGGAAAGGAGGGCACTAGTGGCCTACTGGGGAAAGAAAATTTCTGAGAATAGAGCTGCTTCCCTGACAACCCTCATCCAAGAAAAAGGATGTAGCCTTAAGCTGGCCTTGCACACAGCACTTCACAAGGTGGGATATGTTACAGAATTTCCATTAGACACAATCTCCTTGTCCCAGATTCAGAATCCACCCCCAGGAAGCCTGAAGCCTCATCAAATCTTGGCTAAACTGTGTATTTATTCCATTTATACATTCTACATTTATGTAATCTTTCTCCCCCAAGTCATTACTTACAGGGAACCTGTTTTAAGATGTGTGTGTGTGTGTGTGTGTGTGTGTGTGTGTGTGTGTGTGTGTGTGTGTATGTATCCTGTTAGGAATAATCTTTTATTGGAAAAAACTTCTCTAAGTACCTATATCTGAAAAGTACACTTTACCACTAACAATTGGTGTTTAGTGCATCAGCTGTCTATCTCTTGTACATTCTCTTTATCCACTCAGAGATTCAAATACACTCCTTGTCACTAGGGAGGAACCACAGGAAGTTCTTACGGTGGTCACACTTTAGGGGAGAGAATTGGTGCTGAGGCTTTTCCTCATGGAGAGAGCTGTAGGAGGCCGATTAGGTAGCTGCAGAATCTCCGGGTTGTCTTGCCTGCTTCGCTTTACTCCGACAATATAGTGAGTCACCTACAAAACTTTTCCAAGAAGAACAGATTCAAGGGTTGCGTGTCAGAACTTCTAAAGGAAGGAAGGTAATCTGATGTTATCTGGCTAATCGTTGCCAGATGTCCCAATCTAATAATGGACATTTGCCATGATAATTAGTGAAAAGACTGTCTTTGAAAAATATGAGTCGATATTTATGCCACTAGTCTGTATCCTATCTGTGTGACTCTTCATGTAAAGCTACGAGGATAACATTCATGCCATAACAAGTATGTGGAATTCAGTTTTTTAAATTTATAAATGAAACGATTTGTGTAAAAACCTAAAACTGTTAAGAAAAAAATGTTTCTTATAAAGGAAAAAAATAATTTTTTTTTCTATTTTGCCATAACTGCAAGGCCACTGTAAACATCATAAAAGATGTCTGCTCGTTATCTTTATGGCGTATTTGGAAATAGGAATGCTGTGGCAGAATTGTTAGGTAAAGCTTGACATACTTATTGAATATTCTCTGTCAATAACCGGCCACTGGTCCTAATGAAGACTCTGTAAAACAAGGAAACATGTTCTTATTACAAAGATCAAGAGCAGAGGCACCTGCTAGCTCACTCAGTTAAATGTCTAGCCCTTGATTTCGGCTCAGGTCATGATCTCAGGGTCCTGAGATCTAGCCCCACCGAGGGCTTTGCACCCAGAAAGGAGTCTGCTGTTCCATTCTCTATGTCCATCTCCCTCTGTCCCTTCCCCTCTGCATGCTCTCTCTCAAACAAATAAATGTTCAAGAAAAAAATAAATAAATAAATAAATAAATAAATAAATAAATAAATAAATAAATGGAGAAAAAGCAGAATTAAAACTATATTCATCGGCGCACCTGGACATTCTCTCTCAAATAACTAAAATGTCTTTTTTAAAAAACCGTACACATTTATGTCAGTTCTCAAAAATTTAAATATATCCTATGATTAGAACTTATAAACAACAACAACAAAAAAAAACTAATTATGTATAAACATGTTAATACCTATGCCACTTCAGGGTGATGTATTTTTTCTTTTCCAAATGGTATAGAACATGGCTATAATATTTTTAGAAGTTAAAAGGAGAGTTTCTTGCTACCATACAGAAAACATTAAATAATCTAGATTTGTTAGTCCAATCAAATAGATTTATTTTTGAATTAAATATAAGTAATATTATTTTACTCTAGTTAGCATATTTCTCAATATAGACTGGAGACTGATGAAAGGATCATTTAAAACTGGAAGCTACCAGGAAATCAGTTTCTCTGCATAAACTGAGTTCAAATTTTGAATGGCATTTATTCTACTAGGATTTTATAAGCTTTTCTTGGCACTTAATATAGCAGGTGTGAGCAGTTCATTAAGGAAATGTATTCCAGAAGGTTAAAGATAAAGAGAGATATTTTTTCCTGCTTTTGTTTCTTTTTCTTTTGTTTGTTTTTGTATTTTTGCTTGTTTCCTTTTTATTTCTTCATATTTTGACCCTGGGTTGTGAAATCAGTTCATCCTGTTCTAAGACATCTATGATGTATGGAAAAACAGAGTCTGAAGATGTACCGCTCCCATTTCAACATCATTACAAGGGCTGTCACTGTTCTCTGTGGATTTGATTGAATTCTAGCTTGTTTACATCTGGCCTTTGAACACCTCCCTCTCAGAAACTGGTGACACAAGCCATGGGTTGGGCATCCGAGCTTGTACCTGACTCACCCTTTTACTGAGTAATGGGAAAAACACAGACAGGGCATGCCATTAAAGTAAGACACCCAGTCACTTTGAAAATACAGATGGAATCTTCAGTGGGAATCGTTAGTTTAAAGAGAAAATAATGCACAAAGTATGAAATCATTCTCAGTTGTTAGGGAATTTAATTGCCACTCCACTTCTTTATAGCTGAGTGACTGATCACTTAATTTCTGAACCTTGGTTTTTCCCAAGGTTCTTCTCCACTATGGGTTCCAAATAAGGCAACAATTTCTCAAAGGCTAAAAATAGTTCACAAGCATAATTAAAATGGAGTCTGGATAGGCTGGTCCTTGAAATGGGGGAGAAAGAGGGATGGGGGAACAGTAGAGAGTACAAAAGTGGGGATGAAGTGATTCCAAAATAATGAAATGGCAGTATTTCTCCTTTTTAAAGATTTTGCCATGTAAGTGTTACCATTGATCTGCTCTGCCTTCGCATGCTATAACTTTAAAAATATAATGATAGAAAATGAACTCGAACATAAACTTATTACAAAAAAGAAGAAAATTAATTGCTCAAGTACATGAGATACTGAATACAGCTATAATGTCCCACCCGAAATTAAGATGATTCCAACGCCATCCTCTAAAAGCTTCTAACTGAATCAGAAAGCTAAGACAAAGTAGATTAGGAACTATTCTACAGAATATATATAATTTACATATTTATATATAATGTAGTATAAAATATATATAGCTACATAGATATATATGTTCTATAGAAAAATGTGAAAGGATGGGTAATGATACAAAGGGAAATATGGATAGGAGAAGAAAGGCTGGAAATGTAAGGAGGCTGATTTACAGCATGGACATCTGATTTTATTCTAGTGGCAAAGGAGATCTGGTTACAACTTTTCCAGTTGCCCTTCACAAACTGCTGCTAAGAGTATAGCTCCTCAGTAGCTTCCGAGAAAATGATTGCTATGTTGGGCCCTTTGCTAACCATTGTACCACACACCATCTCACTGAAGAGATGTAACTACATGCAGGGGCAGACGCTTGTCTTCCATCCGTGTAACTGGGCAACATTTTCGAGTCTGAGTAAGGCAACAGCCAGGCTAAAATGGAGATGGAAATTCAGACCCCACTGACTCCAAAATCCATGCTCTTAACCTCTATATAACTCTCACCTCTCAGGTTAGAAACATCTTGCAAAAAGTTAAATACATAAGTTTGTGAAAGATTGTATCTGCATTTCTTACGCAGAAGTTAGGCTTAGATAATTGTGGTGGAAAAGAACATACTGCCTTGATTTTTTTTATACCGAAGGCAATTTTACCTTTCAACTCAAGACTGTGTGGGGGGATGTTATCATGTCTTTGGACCCCCCATTGGCCTGAAAAAGGTGGCTGGTGCTCAGTAAATTTTTGTCAAGGAAAATCTCTTCCTTTCTTTTATTTTGATTTGTCATATTTCCATTTTATGGTAAGGTGATATTTTAACATTATGCATCAGTGAGGTTTTTTTTTTTTCCTTCTGTAGAAATTCTCAATCTTGTAATTTGGGGATGAAAATAAAGAAAATGGTCATTTTGATGTTTTCCTTCTAACGTAATAGAGTAATAGAGTCAGGAACACTGGTTTGGGATCAGGAGTTGCAATCCAAGTTCTTAAAAGTTTTTAAACAATGGAGCCTGAAGGAAAGCACTGAAGCTGTTGGAGTTTGGGTTCTCTAATCTAAACATGATGGAAACCTTGTAACTTACACTTCCCCATTTGTAGCCCCGACAACTGTGTGGTTTCCCACATCCTGCTGGGCACCCAGCATGTCCACAATATGGAACAGGTAACTTTCTCACTCGATTCCTCCTTCTATCTCAAATATATTTTTTAAAGATTTATTTATTTATTTTTAGAGAAAGAGAGAGAGAGAGAACAGAGGGAGGGGCAGAGGGAGAGAGAGAATCTCCAGCGGACTCAAAGCCCAACCCAGGACTGGATCGCATGACTCCCAGATCATGATCTGAGCTAGAATCAAGAGTCAGACACTCGAACGACTGAACTACCCAGGTGCCCTATCTCAAATAATTTTTAAGTAATTGAGAGAAAGACAATTCTGGTTTTTAAGAAACGATTGGATTTTATAGATGGGAATATGATCTCCATAATGATTTATCACAAAAAGTTAAAACAATTTACTTTCACATTGTCAATTCTTCCATGAGGCTACAATTTGTCAATAAAGCAGAGTTTCCTTTTCTCACGACATATTTAATCCTTTTAGTATAATATGCTATGTTGAGGTTCATAAAACTGTGAGCTTTAAAATGATTAATATACCTACTAAAATGACCTCCCGCACATGATCCTTGCCAAAAAATTGATTAAATCCACATTTTACATTTTTCATAACCCTTGGAAGTGATAGGAATCATAAAATAAAAAGAAAACCTGAAGTTATGATTCTTTTTTAAATTTTATTTATATTCCAAATAATTCATTAGGCAATTTTCTGGAGTTAAACATAATCAGATATAAACTTAATTTTTTAAGTGTCAAAAATCATCTGCTTCAACTGTAAATTGGTAAAGCTAAATTTAAAAATAAGTACAGCACTCAAAAACATTCCTTTTCCAGTCTCTTCTCTCTGTCATAACACAGGAATTCTGGCTTCCATTTATCCAATCCTCACGACAATTATAAGTTGTCAGCATGTTAAACTATTAAATTGAAACAGAAATTCTCTATTTTTTTAAACCAATATTCTGTCTAAATTACTTCTGAGCTTTAAACTCAACATGTTTGAAAGAAACCTCTTAGTCATTCAATACTTAGTTTCCCGAGTAATTATCTTTCTCTTGAGAAGACAAATTGGTCTCGCAAGCTGATTTTGTTCCCTTCTTTGCGCTGGCTTCCAGAAAACTCATTTGTCTGACAAATGCAGAGAGTTTAAAGTATCCATTTTGTTTATCAACTTTCACTCTAGGCTTCATGCTCTTTTTCTTATAATTATGTTTCTATTATTCTAATTTGCTTACTCCTTTTACTTTGAAAATTTTATTTTATTATACTTTGTGTGTATAAGTCACATGAAATTACTTTATTTTTAAATACTTGAGTGTGGATAAACTTAAAAATAAATCAATTTCATTCAACCCAAGACTCCTCTTACGTTCTTCAACTCGAGTGGTGGGTTTGAGGATGTGATCTGGAGTCATCCTCACCACCTCCCCACCCTTTTTTTCATTCTTGCATTCAGAGGTTTATAAAATCTTGGATTTTTAAGTTCTACATCTCGCTAAGGCTCTCTCCTTCTCTTTAATGGTACTTCATTGTCTTAGTTCAGAAATGCAAATAGTTCACTATGTGGTCTATCAGATATTGTCTCATCTCTTCAGAGCAGACTCTTGCTGAGATAGTCTTTCACACACACAATGCAATCGCTTACCCACTCCACAGTTGAAAGCACAACACAGGAATATGGTCACAAATGGTGTGTATGGTCAACTCCTATTTTTGTTGAATTTACAATCCTCATAAATTCCTCATTCTCATGTTCTCTTACAAATAGGTGTTGGTTAAGAACAATGATCAGGCATGCTATTCTGAAAGATGAATAGCCCCCAACGATTGAGGAGATGATTTTATTCAGGCTACTGCAGTAGAGAGAACTTTCACGAATGTGGAAAGTCTCAAAAACAAGAAAGAGGTCTCTATAGAGGTAGGCAGACAAGGAATTCATCCGTAAGCCATAGGGGTCATGCAAAAAGATGGGCACGAGTTTTGTCTATGTCATTAAGGAAACGGGGAGGGAGGAATACGTGAGGTCAGCCTTTCCCTGATCCTAACCATTTCAAGGAAGATTAAGACAGGGATATTTTGGAGAAGAAAAGGATGGAGAGATATATTAATCTTTGCTATTTTCCAGGAACACAGGGTTCAAGTAAAGTTTGACATAGTCCTTATTCACCCATTCAACAAAACTTTGTCTTTATATTTATATTGAAATTGTTCACACTGGTGAAAATAGAAACAAATGCCAATTTCCTGAATAGCTTCTATTATTTCCCTTATATACCCTTGTATAACTGGTATATTTAGATCCTGTGAGGAAGATGGAATAAATCTATATCTCCATTGATATCTCCATCTATATCGTTAACTATATCTAATCATTTTCAGAATAACAGAATAGGGAAAAACTGAATTATTCAGTAGAGACCCTTTCAATCTCATTCCCAGATGGTGCTAATGTAAGTGGTTTGCAGACCACACTTTGAGAAACGGTGGCCTATAATATCATCTATATTAACCTTTGGGTATAATTGGGATTTTCTATACTCCTCACTTAATGTCCATGAGCACCAGTAATCCCTACAACTCAGACAAGGAGAATGAATCCCTCACTGTTGACGAAGCCATTGTTTTCAGATCTCCCAACTGATTAGGGATAAGGAGTCATTTCTTAAGCTAGTTTCTGAGAGTACTTTAAGCTCTCATTTCATAGACATTAAATCATCCTGAATTCCTCTCTTTTAATGGCATGTTGGTAGTGCAGTAGTAGCTCACTAGAGAGCAGACTTGCCTCAGCTGTTTCTGCCTCAGCCAGGTGGTCAAAAGAAAAATAATTTTGCTTACCTGTGAAAACAGGTTGCCTATAAATCAAAAGAGGTCAAGTTATGTCCACCAGATGGAGGTTTTAAAATCTTAATGTGTAAGTTAAGATATAATGGATTACTGGAGGTGAAATTTTAGTAAGGTTGAATCATTTTGTTGCCTTCTGGGATCTAGGGGGAGCAAAAGGTTACTGTTACAGTGAATGAGAATGAAGTCAGATTTTCATCTTGGATGACCTAGTTACAAAGGATGTGATTTTGACTCATTAATTTTCAAAATCATATCTAATTATCTATTGGTATGGCTCACCAAGGCTCAAAAAGCCTCCTAAGTATATAGTTACTATTGTTTGAGTGCTGGATCTTTGCATGTTATAATTTTACCCCCCAAAATATTCTGGTTTAAGGTGGGGGGGGTGGGTCTACCCAGCGAAGATCAGTCTTTCGCTATCCCTCCCTGCCTTTTTTCTCCTTCCCTCTCTTTGTTCTCCTTCTTTCTTTTGTTTTGTCTGCCATTTCCGTAGCCCTGGAAATGTAAAATGAGCAGGGTAACCAAAAGCAACAAGAATCCAAGTTAGTCAGTATTTGCCTTTTGGACAGTTAGAAAGTTGACATGTTGCCTAACATGAAGCTTAGGTGTTAACTGTGGTTTTCATTTATCCATGGTCCATCACTGGAGCTAACTGAATAAGCACATATGACATTGAGTGACTTATTATTATTATTATTATGAAGGGACAGTCACAAACAAAGTTAAAATAATCTAGGAGTGGCAAAGGATATTATCAAGAATGCTCATGCATTTCTAGGCATGAATATGATATCTGTACAAAATAAATGATCCTAGATTAAAGATTCATGTCAACTGAGAATTGTGAATATGTTCTTCTCTCACTTGGTCCTTTTTTTGCCTGAAAGCTCCATGGTGTTCTTGCTTCTCACCACCAGTTGTGAAGAAGAGTGAGAATTTATTTAATAACACTTGTCACTTTCTTGGCATACTGGGAATGAAGTTTTCCCTTTTGGTGCTCTATTGCTAACTGATGAGCTTAACATCTTGCAAAACTGGGATGCCCAGCAGAGAACATGATGTTTTTGTTGTGGGAAGGACATTTGGGTGAGTGGATTGTTCAATATGTAGACTCTCCTCAGGTCTCTTAATAGAAGTTCTTCCTCCCCCCATATTAAATTCTTAGCTACCTTAGAAATACCACAGCATTTACATTTCAGATCTTAGTGAAGCTGTTTTTTCTGATTTGTAACTCTAAAGTTCTTCTTCATAAAAAGAAGTCTGTCTTAAAATACCTAAACTTTTCTTTGAAACATTTTACATCATTTGATGGATACTGTTACCCTTAATGGAAAGGAATAAAATAATACATATCTTTAATTTCCTTTAGTAAAGTGACATTTGATGAGAACAATGGAAATGTGAATTGTGATTCTAGGTGTAACTCATGTTTTGACACAGGTTCCTGCCTTAAAGTCATTTAATGGTATGTACATTTAATACATGTGGGCAAGGATTAAAATCCATTTCATTAATTTATTTTTGAGTCACTATAAAGTGAGGGTGAACTTTTATTTTCATTGATATTATGGTTATTATTTTCCTTTGTATTTTAAGACATTGTGCAAAAACTCCCTCCATTCTTCTTTATTATCATCTTTGGCCTATGGACACCAGAACTAAATCAAATTGTAGTAAATTCCTGCAATGAACTATTATAAGCCAGGGCAAGATACTCTTGGAAAGCAAATTCATGTTAATGTATACAGGGAAGTTTGTAACTGAAAATGCCTTTAGTTCTCAGTAGGATGCTTGAAGTAAATTGAATATAGAATGATTGAGTATGAATGCCTCACTCTTATGGGAGTGGTTGTCCACTCAGTGTGTGTGTGTGTGTGTGTGTGTGTGTGTGTGTGTGTGTGTGTGTATGTGTGTATTAAAGTCCATACTATTCAAGTACATATCTATGAGCTAGATAAAATCACTTATGAGCCAGATAATGTACCTGCCAGTTCATTTGCCCGGTTCTATGATCTGCTCTCAGTATGTTGAAGCAAAGATAAAGACATCTTTTGTCATAGTCCATCTGCAAATAAATACATAGATTTGTCCTTGGAAAGTGTCTTGTTGCATGCTAAGGCAACAGATGATGTCCTCCTGCCTTTGAGTATCAAGTGACATTTACTAGAATAAACCATTGCCACTATCAGACTAGGCTCTTCACTGCTCTATAGTCTCTTTCTATTGGAACTTAGAGAACTCAAGGACAACAAAAGATACAATCCCACATTCAACAGTTCAATAAAGCATGTACCTAGAATATGTCTTAGACTCTAAAGAGACAAAATCAGGCATTAAATGTGTTTTTACAAGTCGTTTCTTAAAATAGATAAAAAAAATAATTGGATAATCCAAGAACAATAATACTTCCATATTGCCACTGAGATTATAGCAAGAATTCTCATTTTAATAGCTTTTGTTTTCCTCAGAGTAGGACAAGCTTTGTAATCAGTGGTATTTTTGATACTAAAGAAATTTTTGTGATCCTTTGCCATGTTTGATGCATGTAACTCATACTGCCAATAGCTTTTAGTACCCCCACCACTAGAAATGAACATTTTATTGAGGGAAGTAGAGAAAAATCACCTTGAAAGACAACTCTACTAGCAGAATTTAGACTTGCATGTCAATTTTCCATTGTAAAAAAAGGCAATTATTTTATTTTTTTTAAAGATTGTATTTATTTATTGGACAGAAAGAAACAAGCTAGAGAGGGAACACAAGCAGTGGGAGTGAGAGGGGGAGAAGCAGGCTTCCTGCCGAGCAGGGAGCCTGATGTGGGGCTCGATCCCAGGACTCCGGGATCATGACCTGAGCCGAAGGCAGTCGCTTAACCACCTGAGCCATCCATTATTTTAATGTAGAAATAAGAATAAATGATCATACACATTTCTCTTGTGGGAATATAAAATAGTAGCATTAAAGGCTTTGCTAAAGTTCACAAGTGGAGAAGTGTAGGTCATAACCCAAGTCTGTCAAAGTTGTTGAGTAAAGGGCACCTGGGTGGCTCAGTGGGTTAAGCCTCTACCTTCGGCTCAGGTCATGATCTCAGGGATCTAGGATCGAGGCCCGCATAGGGCTCTCTGCTTGGCAGAGAGCCTGCTTCCTCCCCTCTCTCTGCCTGCCTCTCTGCCTACTTGTGATCTCTCTCTCTGTCAAATAAATAAATAAAATCTTAAAAAAAAGTGGTTGAGTAAAATTATGGAGATTATTTCAGTTTACCATATCATGGTGATATCATTGATGATAATAATGCCAGTAAGCATGCATAATAACTTGCTATTTGGTTGGACTGTTCTAAGCATTCACCTACAAACTAATTCAGTTATCCAAACAGTCCCATGAGGCAAGTACCATTATTATTCTGTTTTATATTTGGGGGTAAAAAAAAACTATGGTGCACGTTAATATTACAACCAGCAGGAATGAAGTTCTGGGAGGATCAGCTCTCACACTTAGTTTGGATTTGTGCTTCTCTATTTGGAAGCCAGTTTACTTTGACACTTAATAGAACACAAAATTCAGTGCCTCACTATGACGTTCATCGGTAGTAAAACATATACTTGGAATATATTTAATGTGTGAGATTGCTCGTTAACTAATCAGAGGTCATTACCAGCCCAGCTTGAACATCTACTGAATAGTCTGCTGTGCTGTGGTATCACCTTGTCTCAACACCAGGGGTCTTAACTTCTGAACTCCTTCCTAGTCACTTTAAGATATGCATCCCATTAAGAAGAAACTTCTGAGGCTGACCCTAAGTCCAGTCTATAGCTCATCAAGCAGGTCAGTTTTAGATGTGCTCTTGGAGGTCCTCTTTCCCCTCCGTAAGAAGGACACATCAGGTTTCAGAGACGGTCTCTACAAAGTGCTGCTAGAGAAACAGACCATTGCTATAATGATGCTTTCTAACTATAGAAAGTTTCAAGAAATGGCATCTTGTCTAAAACTTAAAATTATTTATCTTTGAGATTCCCTTTTCTTGGTGTGATATAGTAATCCATGGCAACAACCAGGAAATAAATGGATGTATTCCAATAAAATCGTATTTTCATTTTTATTTTTTAACTTTTAAAGATTTTATTTATTTATTTGCCAGAGAGAAACACAGCTAGAGAGGGAACACAAGCAGGGGGAGTGAGAGAGGGAGAAGCAGGCTTCCCACTAAACAGGGAGCTCAATGTGGGGCTCGATCCTGGGAATCCAGGATCATGACCTGAGCTGAAGACAGAAGCTTAGGGTTAGGTGACCCTAAAATCGTATTTTTCATAACACTGGAAAACTACAGAACAACAAGAACTAGAGGAAATAAAATCCCAAGAAGGAAGGGCCTTTATTAGGTTAGCTGAGAGTTGATAGCTGTTTTCTTTTCTAAGAAGATTTGCAGATCCGAGCTGTAGGTTGAGGATAGGACTGGGTGTAGGCAAGCATACACCACTGAGAGACATGCAAAACAGTAGAGCCTTTGGTGCACAAGTGGGTCAGTAGGATGGATAGGAATCCAAATGCAAAGCCGTTTTTTCCCCAGGAAATATTCACCATGATCTGGGGTGGCATGGGAGGCTAAGGAACTCTTCTGAAGTTTTGCACTGATTAGAAAACAAGATCCCATTGGAAGTGACCTGCTACAAATACACACCAGGACCCCAGTCAAAACTTGCCCCAAATTTGAAACAATGAGTAAGAGGCAAAACTCTAAACTCAAACCTCTGAAGGGCATAACTCACACTCCTGAAGTCTTTCTGAGCTCAGGAGAGGAGGAAGTGCAAGGCTGTCGCTGAAATATCCGGGAGGTCACATTTAAGGAGAACAGAGGTGGTCTGAATTTAACCAAATCTGCATCTCAACCCAAACCAGTCACATTCTTTGAGAGCAAAGGGTCTAAATCCTATGTCTAACAAAGAAAATCATATCCCCCTCTGGGGCACAATAGCATCATCTGAACTAAATAAACAAGATTAAAAATAAATAAAAGCAAACCACAGCCACCCCCAGATTATGCTAATACAGACATTAACAGGCAAGGACTTTAAAATAACCATTATCAATATGTTAAAATAGGACAAAAGAGGGATGGTGGTAATAGTTTCAAAGGAGAATTGGAATCTGTTTAAAAAGTAAGATCTGTACTTGATGAGAAACATAATAAATAATAATATAAACATAATAAAATAATGACAAAAATTAATATCTGTGCTTGATGAGAAACCATGAGACCTCTTGAAATTCTGTGAACCCTAATAATTAGGTTATTGGATAGTCTGAGATATTGGAGTGATTGCAAGATGAGGAGAAAGGGAATCCAAATCCATGAAACCCCTGCTCTGTGCTAGATGTATGCTAAGTACGATGCATACATTATGTCCTCTAATTTTCTAGGAAGTCATTAACTACTATCCCTACTTTATAAACCAGAACTTTACATTAAGTGTTTAGTATGGCAAAGCACTGGAGCATGCGAATACCTGTTTGCTTCTTTTCTTTTCTTCTTCTTTTTTTTTTTAAAGATTTTATTTATTTGACAGAGAGAAACACAGCCAGAGAGGGAACACAAGCAGGGGGAGTGAGAGAGGAAGAAGCAGGCTTCCTGCCGAGCAGGGAGCCCGATATGGGACTGGATCCTGGGTCTCCAGGATCATGACCTGAGCCAAAGGCAGTTGCTTAACCAACTGAGCCACCCAGGCGCCCCAGCTTATTTTCAATGCATACACAGCCTCCCCTGATTGGGCAAAGTTCTAACTAAACACGTCACCCACACCACCTAAGCCTCCTGTGCTCACGACTGCAATACCAATGTTCGTTCTGCCACTTGAAAGCTTCTATGTGCAGCTAATCTGGGACATTCCTTGCCCAGAGATTTGGGCACACTCCTTAAGAGGGCAACAGTGTTTAATCGAGAGTGGAAAATAACTAATTTTGTTTTATGCTTTTACTTTCTCATGCTTATTAAGAGGAATTGAATCATGAAGTATAAAGTGAGCCACATGATTAGAAACACTCCAGGGAGCTGAAAGACTGTAAATCTTATTTTTAAGAACTATGTGTGTAACACCAGCTCTGTTATTGATGGTGGGTTTTGTACACATGCCTGATCTTTGTTACTAAAAAATACCACTAGAAACTGCATTCCCAGGAACAATGGAATGCCTTGTGAAGTGTTCCCTCCCCGAAGAATAGTCAAATGTCAAACAGACAAAAGTAGGAAAAATTATGTCTCCAGACAGCTGCATTGCCAATGTAACTTTAGAATGCACTACTCCATGCTGTTCACAAAGTCTGCTACCCATCAATTATTACACAAAAATACCATTTTGATAAAGGAAAAATATCTTAATTATTCACTGATATTCATATCCAGAATAACTAATGACAATAATAAAAAAAATACACCCATCTTGAGCACCTGTGAAGCAGGCACTGTAAGTACATGTCTCCTATTTAATCCCATTACTATGCTCATTTTAGAATTGGAAAAACAACAACAACAACAGGTTCTTAAGCAGAATCACAAGTTTTCCCCAAAGCTCTCGGACATGAAGCACAGAAGTCTGGATTTGAATCCAGTTTTATCTGAGACTAAACCCTTCCTTTCTCGCCGTGGTAGTCTGCCTTGGCTATCATAGCATAATTGTAATGATAATGCCATGTTTACCTACATCTCTCTACAAGTGCTAAAATGTCATAAGAGAGCATGTAGCTGATTTTCTCTCTATGCTCATGAGGTCAGTGTGAGTGTGAGTGTGTGTGTGTGTGTGTGTGTGTGCATGCACACGTGCAGGGGATGGGGAAGGACACTTACATGTAATTATTCACTGGCAGCCACATGGGCAAATTGCATTGAAACTGGACCTGTATCTTAGGACCCTCAATGCAATACAACTTCTTACTCTTGAGCAGATTTCCAAAATAAATTAAATGGAAAGATCAGGAGTCCAAAAACTGATTGTCTCTTCATCTTGTTTTTTATTGGAATCAGTTGGCTTTGTACCTGTGTACATTTTTCTTTTTTTCATCTAAAAACCATTCATCTGGATTATCTTCTCCACAACATCTACTGCATTTCCCACCCTCTACTCCCATGTGTGAAACATTAACACCCACTAATACTACTCTACCTGCCTATAGAAGAAACATATCTATTTCACAGAAAATATACAAAAAATCAAGAAAGTATAAACTACATTCTTTGGTCCAAGAAGAATCACTGCTAACATTTTCAGTACATTTCATAATTTCATCTACCCATCTCAACTTCTATCTCTATCCTTTTTATGTTGCTTTCATAACGTATCCACTCCATGTAGTGTTTATGGGTTGTTGAACTTTAGCCAGCACCGTTCTTCATTTGGCTCCAAAGAATCAAGAAAGAACTGGTGAATGCAAAGATAAATAGTTTACATTGAAGGTAAGCAAAGAAGCAATGCTTTTCTAACAGTCCTGAAAATCAGGGTGCCCATTCTGTTGGGAACAAGACTCTCCCCCAAAAGATCAAGGGATGTGACTCCTTCAAAAATAGTATTTGTTACTCAAATTTTGGAGTTTAACCATTATATTTCTCATTTGAGAAGACCCTACAGCCATGCAGAGAGGGAATCAATCAATCTGGGTGAAGAATCAGGAATACTGTGGTGGAGGAAAAAGAAGAATGAAATATTTGGAACAGTATATAAAGAAGGAAAAGCAAATATTCTGTGTAGTTTACCTCAGATTTCTTACCTGTGAAAATCCCTCAGTAATTGGTACATGTGAGTATGTATATTTGGCCTTGGCAAAGACACAAGCTGGGGTGGGTGCTGGAGGTGATATGGAGGCATGGCAAAGAACAATACGCAAAGGATCCTATAGTTGAATATTTCCCACTTACACTTTTCTTGATAATCAATCTACAATACTGTCCCTGATTTTTTTCAGCTTGGGCAAATCTAGAACATTCAAAAAAGAGAGAAACAGAGAAGGAAGGACTTACTTATCCCATCACAGCTTTTTTTTTTTTTCTGTTGTAAATATTTGCACATGTGGGCTCGACCACAATCCACACCACTATTCCATTGTGTGTATGATTATACATAGATGGCCATCCACATGTAGGAATCATTGTGACTTTTATTGTAATTAAAGCACCATCTACCAATGAACTTCCTTATCAAAGCTGGAAAGCAGAAACCTTTGGACAATGAGCATTGTTACTGAAAGACAAAGTAATTTGGGGAAAATAGTTTACAAGTATTCCACAATGGAAATCTATTACACTTTATGATTCTGTAAGAGTAAACGGAAGGCCCATAATGCAAACTATTGAAGAGGAGAAAAACGTCATTATGTCATACAAGTTTAGGTATTGACTGAGAAGAAGAGTTCTAAACTAACTTTTTATTTAATATATTATTGTATAAAGCTAATGATAGCTAGTGCAAAACTAAATATCTGGTCCCTAAATTTTCAGTATTTGGGAGGGGGGCTAATTTATTTTTTTCCTGCTTGTACTTTTTACCTAAATTTAAATTTTGTCAATCTCTTAGTCCCTACAGAATTCATTAACTGTATATCTAGAGTGAAAAAGGGCCAATTTAGCTGTAGCCATGTTCGGTGAGTCTCCTTTGGAGCACAAATGTCTAATCAACGTCTACAGTCTGGGTGTGCATTAGTTAGTTTACTCTGCATGCTGCCAGGGCAGGGAACCTAATGATGCTTCTGATAGACTAAACATTTGCAAATGAGCCCTCCAGTGCCTACATTATCCATGCAGTATAAAGCAAGTAGGGCTGGTTTGAAGTCCTTTACCTTCCCTTGTTTATTATGACAGATATGTTAGGTTGGTATTATTTAAACACACGAGCGTCCCCTACATCTGTTAAATTTAAGATGCTACACATTTAAATGGTCGACAGACAAGGTAACAGAATAGTATAATTTAAGTTACCTGGCATTTTTCAATGCACTTTCAACTCTATCTTTCACTTAATATGAATGTATTTTCCATTAGTTTAAAGAATGATTGCATAAATTATTTTTAAAAATGAATATTTTGTATTGGTATTTTTCAAATAATAATATAGCAATAGTTTTTCATACCATGAATAATTATAAACCTCTTATTCACCTTCTATCTTACATCTAAGAATTACTTTTAATGTTAGGTAATACACAGTAGCTTAATCTTTTTTAAAAAATAAAAATATTCTGTGAAAATAAAATAAATCACATATGCTTTGTTCTGAAAAATAAGCTCCAGTGTGTTAACATTTAAAGTTGAAATTCAGTTTCAAGTACGGAGGAAATGCCAAATTGTTTTACCACCAAAGTGATCATGTATTTTTTTCCAAGAGTAAAGGGCAAAATTCAAAATATAATTTCCTGGCTGTGACTATATTTTTTTTTTTAATTTTCTGCCTAGTGATTAGAATCAGCTCTTCATGTAGCAGTGGGAATTACATCTACTTTATGAAGACTAGGCTGAAGCCAAGTCAAAGACCAAGTTTTGTAGAGCCCACAGCAGATGATAGCAAAAATAACCCATCTAAACTTAGAATCAAAATCCAGAATGGAAAATTTACTGTTTTATAGAAATTAATAAAGAATATATATTTTGAGCTGAAGTTAAAGAATTTCTCTGTACACCAGAAATTCTTCCCAGGACCTAGAAGGTCAATAAGGCTGTCTTTGCCATGAAGAAACTCAGTAGACATCTATGAGTTATTATTGCACTCTTGTGTTCAGTCACAGCTGTGTATTGGAATCAAGGAACTTTTCAAAAGTAGGTTCAAAGTTGCTCTAACATGCTGGTGTTCATGGAGACTAACATTTAAGTTTTCATATAGAGGAGGAGGAGTTTGTGTGTGAAGTTCTGAAAAGATGGGATGGTTGAGTGCTATCTGGTCCCCAGGGCAGTCTTAAAGACCAGTGGCTTAGGAACTTTGCTCATGTTGGCATATATTTTCTCTAACCTACTTTGTTACACATAGTGTTGGTGACTAGTTCTTCACTCAGTCTAAATCCAGACACAACATTAAACTTGCTAGCAAACCTAGCTCATGATTATAGGGCGAAAAAAAGTCCATGTTGAAATATATGTGAAAACTGCATGAAAAGTGTGATTATATACACACATAAGTCATAAACAAATACAGAATAGTTCACGAAAATCCTCATTTTGGTACACTTAGGACAAGCTACGTAAATAACAAGAACATTGGAGATAAAATCAAAGGACGATGAGTGTGGAGTTCTGGAAACCAGAGACAGTGTGTGATTCTTGATTGAATCCCCAGGTGTGTGTATTACCTCTATATTTACTGGCCTCTTCCAAGACAAGCCCAGATCTTCCAAGTATGTTTCTCTTTTAAAAACTCAGCTTAGGCGCCCATCATCCCTCTTGGTAACCGTTTCTGGCCATCTATATGCAGTTAAGCTATCCTTCCCATCATAAGCTCTACACACCTCATAGTTAGTCTTCGTGTCATAATTACACTTTGAGAGTATTTCCACTGCTATACTCTTTATGGGCTCAGAGCTTTGTCATCATGTCCTCAAAGCCTTACAGAGTCTCTTGCCAAGGGTAGACACCAGTAATGGGTATTATTGAGTGGATTCTAGTCTGACTGTCTCTTACCCCTAAAATCTCAGACATGTCACAGTAGATCCCCTCCTCCTGGTTTCCTACACAGATATCTTCCACACTTTCCTTCTGCAGAAATTGTCAGCCAGCCCTGATAATCACGCTCAATGTACACCCACAGAAGAGAGGAACCTGAATTTTAATGCGCATGTTATTTTTTCCCTTTTGTCACTGATTAGTGAATATTCTCATTGCTGTGTTGTTATTGGTATCTGTGCTCATTGATTCCTTACATTTTTCATTCTATAATATCCCATGCCCCAAATTTTCTTAATTTTTGTTTTATTCTGAGAACAACAGCATTAAGTAATTAGGATTTCTTATGCCTCTCTCTACCGATAAGGTGACTTTTTACTTCTCTTGTCACAGGAAAGGCCGTTATATTAGGTGAGAATATCAAGGAATTTTTTTTTTGTAAGAAAAAACATCTCACATTATCATCTATACATCTTATATTGCACAATTATCAGGTGGAATGATTTCATCTTATGTTTAAAAAGATACTTTTAATCTGTCTCAAAGCAGAGAACCATTTGTTATTATTGATGGATTTGTTTTTTTTTTAATCTACATGTCCAAAAAAAAAAAAGAATCGGGTGTGATTTATCGACATGAAGTAGACGATGCCAATGCAAACACGCATATACTAGGATCCACCTGCTTTGAAGATCTGACTCCTAGGGGACTCAACACTGCCCTGAAGAAGAGACTTCAGCTGGGTGTTAGTGGGGCAATCAGAGCACTCTCAGGGGCTCCTATGTTACCAAGAAGTTTCACAAGGACTGCTTTTTGTCAATCTGATAATGCCCAGCCCTAGCCAGGTCTATTAAAAAAAAAAAAAAATAGTTGGACTTCCAAAGAGAACTTAGAATTTCTCCGAACTTCCTAGAAGCTCAGTGGCAATGAGATATCTTCATATACACAGACAGTACTGTTGATTTTGTATGGCTGTTTCAAAGTCCCTCAGCAGGAAGGCCATTGCCGGAGTGCAAGGAGGTAGAAGAGGCTTGTGGAAAAAGCCACAGTACAAGCATTGTCCTGGGTGCAGTTTACCTGGCAATTTAGCGTTGCATTTGAAGAGACCATCGCAATAGGGGAAATTGAATGTTTTATTAATGAAATCTTATGCTTGTTTTTTAAAAATCATGATATTTTATAACATGAAAACACATCATATAATCCATACTATGGCTATGCCAAATATAACATGAATCTTTAGCAAGAGTTCTAAAACTCTTTATGAGATTTTGAACAAAATCTTTTTGAAAAACTTCAAAGGCCTTTTCATTCTTAGGTGTCAATAACTTGACTCAGCCCAGAAAGAATTTAATAATGGTTCACTTTAATTGATACTATAATACTCGTTAAATTCATAATATGCATTCACATGTTTATATACAGCCAAATACATTTCAAAATTTATGAAATGTTTCACACATAGCAATGTACATAAAATGTATGCGGGAGGATTTATAAACAATAAAAAGCTAATCAGGCTACCTTTGAACCCAGAAATAAAATCTTGCCAATACTGGACGCCTTATTTTGCTGTCATTTGACCACAAACATCAATGATTTTTTTCCCCTCTCCCCTACTCCTAGAGGTAAAAAAATCCCTATTTTCCTGCATTTCTTTATAGTTTTCTCACATACAGTATGCTCTTACTAGTATATGTTATCAGCTTTATATATGGGTCCTAATATGATTTTATTTTCACTCAGTATTGATAATCTCATTGATGTGTGGAGTTGTTAACTTCTTAAATATAGCACAATATACCCATTTGTTCTCCTTCAGTAGACATTTATACTATTTCCATTTTTTTTAAATTAAAAACTCTATAGGTATGAGCATTTTTTGAGAGATGGGGTGGCAGAAGGAGAGGGAGAGAGATTCTTAAACAGAGAATCTTAAATCTCACGACCCCGAGAACAAGACCTGAGCCAAAATCAAAAGCCAGGTGCTGAACCAAGTGAGCCCCCGGGCGCTCCAGCAGCATTTTCATATATGTTCCCTAGAACATATGTACTGAGATTTTTCTAGGATAGTATTTTTCAAACTGAGCTGTGACTCATTAGTAGGTTATGAAATCAATTCACTGAGCTAAAACCAGTATTTTTAAAAACTGACTTTTAATGGAATAGAAAATATCCAAGTACCCATTTTTTAAATATATTTTATTTATTTTTTTAAAAGATTTTTTTATTTATTTGACAGAGAGAAACACAGCCAGAAAGGGAACACAATCAGGGGGAGTGAGAGAGGGAGAAGCAGGCTTCCCGCCAAGCAGGCAGCCTGATATGGGGCTCGATTCCGGGTCTCTGGGATCATGATCTGAGCTGAAGGCAGTCGCTTAACCAACTGAGCCACCCAGGTGCCCCTCCAAGTACCCATTTTTAAAAAAAATATTTTATTTATTGAAAGAGAGAGAGAGAGTGAGTGAAAGAGCGCATGAAAGAAGAGAAGGTCAGAGGGAGAAGCAGACAGACTCCACCTGGAGCTGGGAGCCCAATGTGGGACTCCACCCCAGGACTCCAGGATCGTGACCTGAGCTGAAGGCAGTGACTTAACCAACTGAGCTACCCAAGTGCCCCCAAGTACCCATTTTTTTTTAAAGATTTTATTTATTTATTTGACAGAGAAACACAGCGAGAGAGGGAACACAAGCAGGGGAAGTGAGAGAGGGAGAAGCAGGCTTCCCGCCGAGCAGGGAGCCCGATATGGGGCTCGATCCCGGGTTCCCGGGATCATGACCTGAGCCGAAAGCAGTCGCTCAACCAACTGAGCCACCCAGGTGCCCCTCAAGTACCCATTTTTAACTTATAGTACGTATTAGTATGGGTGCCTGGGGAGCTCAGTGGGTTGAGCATCTGCCTTTGGCTGGGGTCATGATCCCAGGGTCCTAGGATCCAGTCCTGCATCAGGCTCCCTGCTCAACAGGGAGTCTCCTTCTCTCTCTACCCTTCCCCCCACTTCATGATCTCTCTTTCTCTCTCTCACAAATAAATAAATAATATATTTTTTAAAAAGTAGTTTTTTTTCCTTAAAGTTTTGTTTGTGTTTTGTATGTGTGTACGATGTACACTTTTATTGTGGATTGTGATAAATATATTACATATATTATGTATTATTTATAATATGTATATTATTATATTTGTATATATTTTTGTCAGAAAATTAGCATTTTCACAAGCAGTCTCCAAGTTTTCATTGTGCACTTGTTACAGCAGACTTTTTCATTTTTCCTAAAGTGGTGAATGCAAAAGGACGTGCCTGTGATTCTGACAGGCATACCATGATTACCCATCCCGTCCATCTAATATGCATGGCCCTCAGAATTTCCTCCTTGGGCATTATCCCCATTTTTATTTTGTGGTTCTTTGTATTTCTGCTTATAAATTTCATGGATCTGTTATAATGTCACATGTTCTAAAATTAAAGTATCCTCTCCCAAACTGTGGGTAGGTTTTTCACTTAATCTCTGTTATCCTTACTTTAACAAATTGTTAACGTTCATGGAGTTCATGCCAGTCAGTTCTTTCCTTTAACAACATGTTTCCCTACTCTGCATCATAAAGCTAGCACTGCATATTTTCTCCTATTATTTTTGAAGTGTTCATATTTTGTCCAGACGTGTTAGCTATTTTGACATTAACAGTCATGTCATCTGTAAATTGGCATTCATTTTCTTCCTTTGTTTCTAGTTCTTATTTCTTTTACTTACTGCTCTGAGTAGGGTATTTAGTGCCGGCAACTTTGTCCTAACTTAAATGAGAATGCTTTCAGATATCTGGAGTTTCACCTAATGTGTTATAGGGGATTTGAAGCCATCTTGTATCAGATAAAGTAGGTTTCCTTCTATTTATTTATTTTTTTATGATCGATTGGTTCCTTTTACAAAAATTTATTCTTAAATGTACAACAAGATCTAAGTCAACACTTCATTCTAACTATAGGTGACAACAGATGATGAGGAGTCCAGATGTTTACACAGGGATGGGATTAAGGATCACTGTCATCTCAGGCACAAGGAGCAGCTGACTTTTTGCCAGCGTTCTTAATTCCACCTGTGGCCATGGGGCCCTTCCCTATGGCCTTCGCTTTTAGCTTCTGAAGTTTGTTTTGCTCCTCTTTCTATTTCTGCCTGAATTACTTATCTTTACCATCCTGCCCTTGGCTTGCTTCTCGGGCTGCTGCTGTGGCTCCTTGACACCTTCGCAGCCAGATGTGGCACTCCTGCCCCTTCCCCTACTTTTCCACTTATAGTTTTTTGTTTGTTTGTTTGTTTGTTTGTTTTAAAGAATTTTATTTATTTGACAGAGAGAAACACAGCCAGGGAGGGAACACAAGCAGGGGGAGTGAGAGAGGGAGAAGCAGGCCTCCCGCTGAGCAGGGAGCCCGATGTGGGACTCGATCCTGGGTCTCCAGGATCATGACCTGAGCCGAAGGCAGTCACTTAACCAACTGAGCCACCCAGGCGCCCATGTTTGTTTGTTTTTTAAACAGATTTAGGGACATCTGGGTCCTCAGTCGGTTCAGTGTCTGCCCTCAGCTCAGGTCATGATCCCAGGGTCCTGGGATCGAGTCCCACATCGGGCTCCCTGCTCAGCAGGAGCCTACATCACCCTCTGCCTGCTGCTCCCCATGCTTGTGCTCTCTATGTCAAATAAATAAATAAAATATTTAAAAAAAAACAGATTTAGTCACAAATGGATTTTGAATCTTACTGAATAGCTTTCTGCCTCTACTGACATAAGGCTATATTTTTTCCATCTTTAATTTATTTATATGGGATATATGACTAATATATTTTCTATATGTCAATATTTAGTATATTTCTTTATTTTGAGAGAAAATAAACGGGTATAAAGTAATTTTTAATTGTTTTAATATTTCATTACTATTTTGGTCTAAATGTTTACAATTTTATTCATGAGGGAGATTAGGCTATAATTTTCGATGAAGAGTGACCTCTGAATTGAGTTCTGAAGACTTTTTATATCAAGGAGTAAAAGAGAGGGGAAACTTTTCCAGGATGAAGGAAATATTGACTATGATGTGAAATAAGTGCCTTTTTAAAAAAATTATTAACATATAATGTATTATTTGCTATAGGGGTACTGGTCTGTGAACCATCAGTCTTATACAATTCACAGCACTCACCCTAGCACAATACCCTCCTCAGTGTCCATAACTCAGCCACCCTATCCCTCCCCTCCTCCCCAAAGAAACCCTCAGTTTGTTTCCTGAGATTAAGAGTGTCTTATGGTTTGTCACCCTCCCCCATCCCATCTTGTTTCATTTTTCCCCCTCCCTTTCCCTTATGACCACCCCACCCTGCCTCTCAAATTCCTCATATCAGAAAGATCATATGATAATTGTCTTTCTCTGATTGAGTTATTTCACTTAGCATAATGCCCTCTAGTTCTATTCACATCATTGCAAATGGCAAGAATTTGAGGGGGGGTTGATGGCTGCGTAGTATTCCATTGTATATATACACCGCATCTTCTTTATCCATTCATCTGTTGATGGACATCTAGGTTGTTTCCATAGTTTGGCTATTGTGGCATTGCTGCTATAAACTCTGGTGTGCATATGCCCCTTTGTATCAATACATTTGTATTTTTAGGGTAAATACCCAGTAGTGCAATTGCTGGGTCACAAGGTAACTCTATTTTCAACTTTTTAAGGAACCTCCATTCTGTTTTCCTGAGTGGCTGCACCAGTTTGCATTCCCACCAACAGTGTAGGAGAGTTCCACTTTCTCTACATCCTTGCCAACACCTGTGATTTCTTGACTTTTTAATCTTAGGCATTCTGACTGGCATGGGGTGGTATCTCACTGTGGTTTTGATTTAGATTTCCATAATGCCAAGGGATGTTGAGCACTTTTTCATGTATCTGTTTACTATTTGGATGTCTTCTTTGCAGAAATGTCTGTTCATGTTTTCTTCCCATTTCTTGATTGGATTATTTGTTCTTTGGGTCTTGAGTTTGGTAAGTTCTTTACAGATTTTGGATACTAGCCCTTTATCTGATATGTCATTTGCAAATATCTTCTCCTATGCTATTGGTTGTCTTTTGGTTTTGCTGACTGTTTCCTTTGCTGTGCAAAAGCTTTTTATCTTGATGAAGTCCCAAAAGTTCATTTTTGCCCTTGCTGCCCTTGCCTTTGGTGATGTTTCCAGGAAGAAGTTGCTGTGGTTGAGGTTAAAGAGGCTGCTGCCTGTGTTCTCCTCAAGGATTTTGATGGATTCCTCTCTCACATTGAGGTCTTTCATCCATTTTGAGTCTATTTTTGTGTGTGAAGGAAATAAATGGTCCAGTTTCATTCTTCTGCATGTGGCTGTCCAGTTTTCTCAACACCATTTGTTGAAAATACTGTCTTTTTTCCATTGGACATTCATTCCTGCTTTGTCGAAGATTAGTTGACCATAGAGTTGAGTGTCAATTTCTGGGCTCTCTATTCTGTTCCACTGATCTATGTATATGTGTTTGTGCCAATACTATACTGTCTTGATGATTACAGCTTTGTAGTAGAGCTTGAAGTCTGGAACTATGATGCCACTATCTTTGGTTTTCTTTTTCAACATCCCTCCAGCTATTCGGGTCTGGTTCCGTATACATTTTAGGATTATTTCTTCCATTTCATTGAAAAGAGTTGATGGTATTTTTCTAGGGAGTGCATTAAATCTGTTGATTGCTTTAGGTAGCCTAGACGTTTTCACAATATTTCTCTTCCAAGCCATGAACATGGAACATATTTCCATTTCTTTGTGTCTTCTTCAATTTCTTTCATGAGTACTTTATATAGTTTTCTGACCACAGATTCTTTGCCTCTTTGGTTAGATTTATTCCTATGTATCTTCTGGTTTTGGGTGCAATTGTAAATGGGATCAACTTCTTAATTTCTCCTTCTTTTGTCTTGCTGTTGGTGTATAGAAATGCAACTGATTTCTGTACACTGATTTTATATTCTGACACTTTACTGAATTCCTTTATGCATTATAGAAATTTTGGAGAGGAGTCTTTTGGGTTTTCCGCATAAAGTATCATATCATCTGCAGAGTGAGAGTTTGACTTCCTTGTTGCTAAATTGGATGCTTTTTATTTCTTTTTGTTGTCTGATTGCTGAGGCAAGGACTTCTAGTACTATGTTAAATAGCAGTGGTAATCATGGACAGCCCTGCCATGTTTCTGACTTTAGAGGGAAAGCTCTCAGTTTTTCCCCATTCAGAATGATATTCACTGTGGGTTTTTCATAGATGGCTTTTATGATATTGAGGTATGTACCTTCTATCCCTACACTGGGAAGAGTTTTCATCAATAAAGGATGCTGTACTTTGTCAAATGCTTTTTCAGCATCTATTGAGAGTATCATATGGTTCTTATTCTTTCTTTTATTAATGTATCACATTGATTGATTTGCAGAAGTTGAACCAGCCTTGCAGCCCAGGAATAAATCCCACTTGGTCATGGTGAATAAACCTTTTAATGTACTGTTGGATCCTATTGGCTAGTATTTTGTTGAGAATTTTTCCATCTGTGCTCATCAGGGATATTGGTCTTTAATTCTCCTTTTTGGTGGGGCCTTTGTCTGGTTTTGGGATCAAGGTAATGCTGGCCTCATAAAATGAGTTTGGAAGTTTTCCTTTTCCATTTCCATTTTTTTGGAACAGTTTCAGGAGAATAGATATTAATTCTTCTTTAAATGTTCGGTAGAATTCCCCTGGGAAGTTGTCTGGCCCTGGGCTCTTGTTTGTTGGGGTGATTTTTGATGACTGCTTCAATCTTGTTACCGGTTTTGGTTCTATTAAGTTTTCTATTTCTTCCTGGTTCAGTTTTGGTAGTTTATATGTGTCTAGGAATGCATCCATTTTTTCCAGATTGTCATATTTGCTCATGTATAGTTGCTCATAATATGTTCTTATAATTGTTTGTATTTCTTTAGTTGGTTGTGATCTCTCCTCTTCCATTCATGATTTTATTACGTTGGGTCCTTTCTCTTTTATTTTTGATAAGTCTGGCTAGGAGTTTATCAATCTTATTCATTCTTTCAAAGAACCATCTTCTGGTTTTGTTGATTTCTTCTATTCTTTTGGTTTCTATTTCATTGATTTCTGCTCTGATTTTTATTATTTGCAAATAGTTCTAGTTTTTGTCCTGGAAGTATTTTTACCTCTCCTTCTATTTTCAATGACAATCTAGCTGGATATAGTATTCTTGGTCACAAAATTTTTTTGTTTAGTGCCCTAAATATAACATGCCATTTCTTTCTGGCTTGCAGGGTCTCTGTGGATAGGTCTGCTGCCAATTTAATATTTATTACCATCATAGGTTATAGACCTCTTGTCCCAAGCTGCTTTCAGGATTTTCTCTTTGTCTCTGAGACTTGCAAATTTTACTATTAGATGATGGGGTGTTGACTTATATTTATCAATTTTGAGGGGAGTTCTTTGTGCCTCCTGGATTTTGATGCTTGTTCCTTTTGCCAAATTAGGGAAATTCTCTGCTCTAATTTGCTCCAATATGCCTTCTACCTCTCTCTCTCTCTTTCTCTCTCTCTCTCTCTCTCTCTCTCTTTCTTCTTCTTCTTCTGGGGTCCAGTTATTCTATTATTGTTTCCTCTTATAGTATCACTTATCTCTCAGATTCTCCCCTCATGATCCAACAGTTGTTTATCTTTCTTTTTCCCAGCCTCTTTATTATCCATCATTTGGTCTTATATATCACTAATTCTCTTTTCTGCCTCATTTATCCTAGTAGTAAGAACCTCCATTTTTTATTGTATCTCATTAATAGCTTTTTTTATTTCAACTTGGTTATATTGTAGTTCTTTTATTTCCCCAGAAAGGGATTTTATTTCTCCAGAAATGGATTCTGTAGTATCTTTCATGCTTTTCTCAAGCCCAGCTAGCACCTTGATAATCATCATTCTGAACTCTAGTTCTGACATCTTACTAATTGATTAGATCCCTGGCAGTTTGTACTGCATCTTGTTCTTTTTGTTTTTTGGCTTGTTTATTTGTTTGTTTTTGAGGTAAGTTTTTCCACCTTGTTATTTTATTCAGATAAGAATAGATGAATGAGAGGACAAAATACTAAAAGTGTAGCAATGACCCAGGAAAGTATACACTAACCAAATCAGAAAGGACCTTCTCATACATACTGGTGAATAGGACAGAGTCACATACTTGATTTTGGGTATATTTTGGCCTATTAGAAGAAAGTACCTCCCAAAAAATTAAAGAAAGAAAAACATATATATACAAAGTAAGGGTAAACACGATGAAGGATGGAATATGACTATAGAGGTAAAAATTTTAAAAAAGGATTCTAAAAAAGGAACCAATAAGAAATTGGTTAAAAAAGGAAAGTTAAAAAAGAGAAAGAATGCTATCGGGCTGGAGACTAGAACAAAACCATGTCCAAAATTCAGGGTATATTTTAATCTGTTAGAAGAAACTGTATCCCAAAATTTTAAAAAAGAAAAACCTATATGTATACAAAAAATAAGATTAAATAACTTAAAGGGATAGAATATAACTATAACAATAAAAATTTAAAAAATATTTTTAAAAATATTGATAAGATAAAATAGTTAAAAAGGTAAAATAGGAAAGAGAAAAATTTTAAAATAGAATAAGAAAAAAGTAAAATTTAAAAAATTAACTTTGAAAGACTAAAGAATCATGGGAAAAAAGCCATGAATTCTGGATGTTGAATCCCCCTAGCTCTGGAATTCCACAGTTCTCATTGATCAATGAACTTGTTCTTGGCTGTATGTTCTCCCTGATCTTCTGGGGGAGGGTCCTGTTGCTGTTATTCTCAGATGTCTCTGCCCAGGCGGAGCTGCCCCGCCCTTGCCTGGGGCCAGGCTAAGCGATCTGCTCAGGTTCGCTCTCAGGCGCTTTTGTTCCCTGAACGCTTTCCGTACAGCTTTGGAGGCGGGGAATGAAGGTGGCGGCCTCCCGGTGTCCGGCCTGGAGGAGCCGAGGGCTCGAGCCCCACTCCTCAGTGCACCCCCAGAAAAAAGCCGTCAGTCCCGCCTATCTCCCTGGTCTTCGGCTGCACTCCGAGCTCATCCAGCTTGTGACTGAACGTTTCTATCTCCGGCGCTCGGCCCCGTTTGGAGTCTCCAAACCCAGCCAATTCCTGCAGCGGGCTCTTGCACTGCTCCTCCTGATGGAGGAAGGGGTGTCTCCCCAGATCTGCCACTTGTGGGGTTCCTGCTCAAATAGCAATGGCCCTACTGTGCTTTGGATCATGGCTTGCGGCAACCCTGAGCTGAGAGCCCACTCCTTGGCTCCGTCTCTCAGCCGGTTTTGCACTGCTATACCTGGGAACTCTGCCACAGTCAAGCACCCAAGGTCCTTCTGTGACCCCATGGGTCCTGACAACATGCTGTCTCAGCGAGGATTCCACCCACTGCTTAGCCACTGGAGCACCGTCCCTCTGCAGAGCAGGCTTCTAAAAGTTCTGATTTTGTGCTCTGCTGCTCTTTCATGTTCTGGTAAGTGACTGCCAGAGGCTCCCTCCGCTGCCCCCTCCCGTGGTCTGCATTCCCTTATATTGCCTCGGATTCACTTATCCAGCTGTCCTACATTCCAGAAAGTGTTAGTTTTTCTATTCCTAGAATTGCTGCTCTTCTTCTCTTCGATCTCCTGTTGAAACAGTTTGTAGGTGTCCAGTGGTTTGATGACTATCTAGCAGAATTCCTGGGACCAGATGAAATTTAGGTCTCCTATTCCTCTGCTATTTTGCTCCAACCCCAAGCACCCATTTTTGAAGTGATATTTTTAAGTGTCTTTACCTTGAATATTAACTTCAGAAATTTATGAATGTTTATATAATAATATGGGATTCATGAGTTAGGAATTAGGCAAACTGACTTTGAATCCTGACTACATCACTAACTGATTCTCTGTGGTTGATCTGTTTTATTTATTTATTTATTTATTTATTTATTTATTTATTTATTTATTTGTTCTAATCTTAGCCTCACCTACCTTTTCTGAAATAGGGACATAATAACTGTGCCTACTTTATAGGAATGTTTTAAAATGAAATCACTCATACATATGAAGACCTAACATAGTAACTGGCATATAGTTAGCACTCAGTAAATGTTAGCTGCTTCTATTATTATATTTTATTTTTTTAAGATTTTATTTATTTAGTGAGAGAGAGCAAATGAGGCAGGAGGAGGGTCAGAGAGAGAGGGAGACAGAGAATATCAAGATGACACCATGCTGAGCATGGAGCCTGATGGAGACTTGATATTATGACCCTGAGATCATGACCTGAGTTGAAATCAAGAGCTAGATGCTTAATTGACTGAAGCAACCTAGGCATCCTTGCTTCTATTATATTAATTTAAATTATATTTTATTTAATATTGAATAAATATTTTATGTTATATTTTAAATATGTTTAAATATTTAAATGTAATATAATATATAAACATTATATCTAATATCTAATATATGTATAATAAGTGTAAGTATTATATATATTTAATATTTAAGCTATATTTTAATCATGGTGAGTCAATACATCATTTTTATTTTATTTTAAATTTAGGAAATTATGCTTTTCTTGACCTTAACTGAACTGATTTATTATCTTAGGAGACATTTAAGGTATCACACCTTATATTTAAATTGTCATTCCTGGAAATTTTTATTTTTTAAACTGTGGCTCAAGAGTAGTCAGGTGAGGGGCACCTGGGTGGCTCAGTTGGTTAGGCGACTGCCTTTGACTCAGGTCATGATCCTAGAGACCTGGGATCGAGCCCCGGATTGGGCTCCCTGCTCGGCGGGAAGCCTGCTTCTCCCACTCTCGCTCCCACTGCTTGTGTTCCCTCTCTCGCTGTGTTTCTCTCTGTCAAATAGATAAATAAAATGTTAAAAAAAAAAAAAGAGTATTCAGGTGATTTCTAGTTCTATCTCTCTTCTTGCAAACTTACCACCCTTTCTTAGAGAATATCACTTGATCATGAGGAGGTCAAGAGGAGGCTGAGGGCTGCACACTAGTAGAAACTGTGTAAGGATGGCATTCCTACAGGACCTCAGGAGAAAGCATTACTGACTTTGGTTTACCTGATACACACTGTATTTTTCTGGATTTCTTTCCTCTAGAAGGAAGGAAGGATATTCCGTAATCAACTTTAACAATTGTTCCCACTTCATATCAATCACTTCGTATTTCTTAATTAAAAAAAATCTCTTTAAAGATATGATGACTCCCCTTAGTAATAAAATATCATTATGTTTAGAGGAGTAGGGTCAGAAAATGAGAATCTGATAGCTAAGAGAGCATGGATTCAAATCCCAGCCTACCACCTTGGATGAGGGATGGAAGCTGTGCCTTGGGGGTTTTCTTATCTGGAGAGGAGGATGGTAATCATTTTGGGGAAGAAATGAGTTAATGTGCTAGGAACCACACTGACCCATAGGCAGCCCGCTATGTGTTCTGCTTTATCTTTATACTATAGGAATGGAGAGAGGCTGTCTCTAGTTTGACTGTCAGGTGGTACACAGCAACATGTTTTGAATATGACTAAAACTTTCCACTCAGTAGAATATTTTTCATTAGCCAATTCAAGAATTTTTGTAATGTAAGTTTAATTCACTTATTTTATTTCAGTCTTAGTAAACATATGCATTATTCTTAAAGATCAAATTATTAGGCAATCTTATCTCTAACATGAATAATCTAAAATTCCTTAAATTTATTTCCCCTGATACTAATCATAATGCATTTTAAAAGATGATTTTTTTGAATGTACTGATTATACCAAAAATATTCTTTTATGGAATTCATAAATTGTGCCTTTAATGTTTTCAATATGATAAATACCTGCCAACTTAGAAATTTATACTCCCAGTATCCAAATGGGTTATATTGCATCTTGCTAGAAGCAGTGTATCTCTATCAATGTCAAAATACCATGGACAACACAGTCATTATTCCAAGTCAAAGTTTTATCCTTAAATCCACATATATATTTTTCAAATAAGTGCACTGCTTCAATCTCCAGTAAATATATTTTTGGAGGAAATGAAAGTCAGCTCAATAATACCTCTGGGCACCTAATACCCTTGCATAATCATTCTGACTTGGTGGAGAAAAGTTGTTGTATGGACATTACCTACCTCATAGGAATGCTGTGAGGATTAGAGAAATATCTGAAAAACGATTTGAGCTTCTTTGGGAAAGATGTTATTAATATGAGATGGTATTTTTATTTGAATGGGTAGGAGATTGAAAGAGGATTATTTCCTAAAGCAGAAGGGAGGCCTGGTGGTGAAGAAATCAAATGCTCCACCTTAAGTGAGATGGATTACAGAGATAGCCAAAGGATACTCAGCTGGTTCAGACCTGAATCACAAGAAAAGGAAGCGGTTTTTAATCCTCAGTCCAGTCAGCTTTGGTTTTTCTGAATAGATTCACTCTTGAGGAGAGGAGGTAGCAATGGAGAAAGCTTGAGGTCAGGCCAGTCAGTAGCTGGTGAGCTAACCTCATTTATTCTCACCTGTGTCACTCAAGAGGTGACGCGTTGTCACATGCCTGCAATAGTAAGTTGATAAAATAGTAAATTGATAAAAAGATATGATGGTGCTGAGTGTGTTTAAAGCAAATTTCAGTATGTGGGATCTATGAGTCTGCACTATCGCAACTGGGGAAGAGGCACACAGACATTTTATCTGGGCATAGGAACCTAACTAGTTGATTTTAGAACAAATAAAGCAACTCCACCCCCAAGTCAGATAAACTAGCATAGAACTGCGTAATGCCTACACTGGATAGCGAAGCATATGGTACATATTAGATTAGAATCTTGTTAATGGGTTTTGTTAATTTGGCTGCTTTCCTATTATCACTTCCACTGCCATTTTTCTGTTTAATTATATTTAATCGTCTTTTTCCCCTATAGAATGTATATTCTAACCTTAACATCTTCACTGCAAAAACACCACCACAGACTATATAGTGATAGAGATGACATTTATTTATAGAATTGACAGTTCTGCCTATATTGGAAAATAAATAAAACCAATGCAGTCAGTATCAAGTACAATCACAATAGAGCTCTCAGAAAATATTTCAAAAATTATATTACTGTTTAATAGCAGCTCTACTCCCTAAACCTTGATGTATACCTAGATGAGAATTATAAAAACTGTGGAGAAATCTGAGCTTCCTAAGATTGAAAGAGGGAGGTAGTGGCAAGAAAGCCTAAGGAAGAATGCTTGGGCATGGGCCAGGTTCTGGTTGTGCGATGTGGAGTAACTCGAACGTTCTACACCTTCACTTCTTCATCTGTTAAATGGAATAATTTAGTATGAAGTTTATATTTCCTTGTGAGGGGTAAAGAGATAATACATATGAACCACATATATTTAGGATAGGACCTATTTTACATAAAGTACTCAAGATCACCTCTTGTCACTATTGCTATCAGATGATCTTTAACGTCCCCTGAAGTTTTAAGGTACACAGAGGCTCAGATTTGTAATGTCAGTTGTAACAAGTGCTGTGAAGAGTTAAAGGGGGGGGGAGATAAAACAGAGATGGAATATTCTGAGGACACATTATGAGAAAATAATTAGGTCATGTGCCCAGTATCCAAAAGCCTATCTAGAAGAAAAGATAGGTGTCAAAGCCACTGTTCTTGTTCCATCTCACTGTATCACTGTGTCAGATGATGTGGTCAGGAAAACACAATGCATGCTATGTGATTCCATGTAAGGTATTAGGACAAAAGAGTCAGAAGTACTGAAAGCCCAAACAGGCTTGTTTGAAGCAAGGCAGAGGTTAGTAATGACAGAAAGGTACCACGATATCTCTGGTTGGAGAGGCAAAGGGAGAATGTGGGTGTCCCCCATGACCTGCAATTAAGACCATTACAGGGACGTGACGTAATCATTGTTTGAGAAACACCTGCAGCAGTTCTGAGGAGGACGGTGCCTTCCTTGAGTTGGTTAGTGCTTCTCATTGGCCGAAACTACCCAGAATCCTAGTGGTAAGGGGGCCTAGAAAATGCAGTTTGCTTGAGGTCAGCAGCTAAGACAGAGAAAGGACGTTCTCCTACCTATTTTAGGAAAAGTGAAAAATAAAAAAATAGGTTATTATCTTAAAGTATTTATTACTTATTAAAAAACTAGTATAAATCTAAAAAATATATTTAGAGAAAGTATAACTCCATTCAACTGTTACTTGGATTGAATTTTATTACACTCAGATTAACCTTTTTTTTTTTTTTTAAGATTTTATTTATTTGACAGAGAGAAACACAGCCAGAGAGGGGAACACAAGAAGGGGGAGTGAGAGAGGGAGAGGCAAGCTTCCCGCCGAGCAGGGAGCCGGATGTGGGGCTCGATCCCGGGTCTCCGAGATCATGACCTGAGCCGAAGGCAGTCGCTCAACCAACTGAGCCACCCAGGCGCCCCACAGATTAACCTTTTTGTTGTTTTTTTGTGTGTGTGAGATTGGGGACATTAGTACATATAATTGATATATCATTATACGATTTGTTGGGCATGATCTGGACATGCCAATACCAGTTAAATAAAATATTTCCAATGTTTCTTGTTTAGAGTTTGAATTCCCAGATCTGTACTTCAGACTCTTAAAATTTACTTGACCTAAAACTTGACTTTTTAGGGATGAAGAATAAAAAGTAGAAATAATACATTCTTAAAATGGTCCTAATTTTCACACCCAATTTTACCCAAGGAAAATCACAAGAGCACACACACACACAAAAATAGATACATAGATAAAGCAAAAAAAAAAATAGAGGAAAGGTGTTAAAATACCCTTTTCTTCTGATTTTTGACTAGAAGCATGAAGAACAGTCATCCAGGGATTGTGCAAGTTTTTAAAGTTCTCATTGTGAATCATCAACCATGCCGGCCTTTCACCAGGGGTTCAGATTGGCCTCTCTAGGTCTTGAATCATCCCATTCTCCTGGTGTTCTATTCACTCACTTTCTTGTCCAGCCTCTCAAACCATTTTCACTACTAATTTGGCCCCCTCTTTTGACAAATACATTTAGTTGTTATGATAGATAATTTGTTCTCTGGTCACTGTTTCAATAACACGCACCCAATGTATTTGCTATTTTTTTTTTTAAAGATTTTATTTATTTGACAGAGAGAAACACAGCGAGAGAGGGAACACAAGCAGGGGGAGTGAGAGAGGGAGAAGCAGGCCTCCCGCCGAGCAGGAAGCCCGATGTGGGACTCGATCCCGGGTCTCCGGGATCATGACCTGAGCCGAAGGCAGTCGCTTAACCAACTGAGCCACCCAGGCGCCCCGTATTTGCTATTTTTAATGATCTTCTCTGTACACACATTACATATAAAGAGAGTTTATGCCATTTGCATAAAGATAATATAAATAAATGCTTGCAAGTTCCACACACATAATATTTCCATGGATGTCCTGACCTGGCCTTGGGGAAAAAAAGCAAAATCACTGGGGTCAGAGATGGAGGGATTTCTGGCTAGATACAGGTTTTGCTCACATTCTTTCATGTCAATGTACAAAGAACAGAAGCATATACTTGTCCATTTCTATGCATGTGTAAGCCTATAAACCATAAAGAATTTGGGGTGGGAAGAGAGGAGTTAGGTAGAAAAAAAAAAGAAATTAAATTCTGGAGTTTGATTTGAGTAAAATAAATTTGGAGCATAGTGTGATTTTTTTTTTCTTTTTAATGCTTTTTGAGCCTGTCTTAAATGAAGAAAACATTTCAGATGTTATGAGCATAAGTAAATTAAATCTACTTGGTCCCAATACTCAGACAACTTAAACTCAGAATGACATTTTTTTTTTTTTAAGATTTCTTTGTTTGTGAGAGAGAAAGAGAAAGTGGGTATAAGGGCAGAGTGAAAGGGAGAGAGAGAATCTCAACCAGGCTCTAGACTCAGCACAGAGCCTGACATGGGGCTTGATTCCATGACCCCAAGATCATGACTAAACCAAGCCTAAACCAAGAGTAGGACACTTAGCCAAATGAGCCACCCAGGTTCCCCATAACTGCATGTTAAAAAATACTGATGATTGACTTTTAACCCAAAGATTCTGGTTTAATTGATGCGTGGTGAGTTGTAGACATCAGTACTTTTTTAAAATATCCCAGTTGCTTCTAATATATAAATAAGGATAATAACCAAGATTGGTACCGGCAGTCCTTTGCTGATTTCAATGTGAATATGAAGCACAAAGGAATCTATGTGAAATGATACCTCGATTTATATATCTTTTTAAAAATTGTATTTATTTATCCGTTAGAGATGGAACAGGGTGAGATGGTGGGGAATAGGGAGCCAGAAGCAGAACTCCAACCCAGGACCCTAGGATCAGGACCTGAGCCAAGAGCAGACGCTTAACCAACTGAGCAACCCATTCACCCCAGATTTCTATTTTAAACATATTCCCAAGTCACGCTTATGCTTTTGTTCTGTAGTCCACACTTTGAATAGCATAGAAAGAAATGATAATTTAGCAGGTGGCTAGCGTTTTAGGGAAGAGCTATTGAGGTGAGCTACTCTTCATACTCTTCATCTGGATTCTGGCATCTCTCTCTTCTAGAAACATTTTAGCTATTCTGTATTGCGTTTCCACTAGAAAGGCTGGCAACAATGTGATTTGCACACCTTCGCTTGGTTTCTGCTGTGGTGAGCATTTAGGTAAGAGAGAAAGCTGTTGTAAAAAGTCGCCATAAATCTATTACAACTCTATTCCCAAAACGTCAGTCTTTAAATTTTTTTTTAAGCCACACATTCTCACATTTTCCTCCTCAGGTACTTAACAAAATATCAGATCAAAATATCCTGTGATACTTGGAATTTTCCTTTCGTTAAAGATTAAAACACTTATATGGCACAAAATCATTAACAAAGAATGGATTCTAATATGTTTCCAGTGGAATGTTATAATCGATCATCTTGTTTCATTTCTTAATGAGGTGTGTAATTATGTAGGTGCTTACAGAAAATATGTAAGATGTTAGCTAAATGGAAGTATATCTCCTTACGGTAAACCTTTGATAAAACGTCTATTATTTTTACAGGAAGTAAAAACAAATCAATGTAGCCTATTTTGCCCCATTTCTATACTTTTTCTCCCCTTTACAATTGAGCAAGTGAGTTTAAAGGTACGTGTCAGAATTTCCCCAAAATGTGTAGTAATTCCATTTCAATGTGACAGAACATTTCAGAAGAAACTGTTTCTGAGGTGATCTGCTATAGGTTACAATGCTAATCTCACAGCTGTCTCTGTAGCTATCAGTACTCATAAATCATGGGGTCTGTAATAAGAGAAGTAAGTTTGAGAGGTTAGAAATCTTAAGAAAATTGTGACAGAGGTGATAGATGATACGAAATGACTACATTCTAAAGATGTTAGATAAAAGGGAACGTGATGCATTTAAGATAAGTATGTTCTGGATATTTTTATTTATTTAACCAGAAGAATATTAGCAATACGATACATGGCACACGTCAGCAACATCATTTGATATGTTTTAAGCATTTGTATATTCAAGGGGTTTATATAGGATGAACTTTTCTCCAAGTTTCCTGAGATCTTTGAGGCCATTGTAATTATTTTGGAGGTTTTGAAGGTATCACGTGTTCTCCGGTGTGTCTTTTTGCCAGGTGTTGAAAGTATTTATTTTCTTTACTAAGTCTGAATTCATTAACCGGTCTGAAAAATACTTCAAATACACAGTGTGTGAAATAGAAACCCTCAAAAAAATAACCATGGGGCTAGAGACCTTTTGATTTCTCTGGGCGCATTAGAATGGTCACAATGAGCGAATAAACCTTGAATATCATTATATCAACACCAAGAAACTGTGGTCTTTGTAAATGCTTGTAGCACAAAGACTGGCATTATGTCAATGTTTGATATTACTTCTTTGAGTTGGATTAGAACATACTGCAATTCTTTAATAGGTAAACTTCTCACTACCTTAATTGGGCTAAAGTAATACTTTTGAAAGTTGCTGTTAAGCAAATTTCTTTTGACTCCTACTATAGTATTTGAGTTCCTCTGAACAGCCTGTGAATACATCAAGAGGTTACACAGAGAACTAGGAACGACTCACTGAAGAATTCACAACATGAGCTTATCTTTATTTATTTTCAGTACTTTATTTTATGATATAATAAAGCACCTGTATATTGCTAATGGCTTAGTCAGTCTTTATGTTCTTTTGAAATGCTTAGACATATCAGAGACTTTTACCAGTGATTTTTTTAATTTAACCACTATGAGTTATAAAATTTAAGTTTTATAACAAATATAGATAAACTGATATATGTGAGCTGCTTAAAACGTATTCACAGTGGCCTTTTCCCATTTTGCTTGAGTACTTTAAATTAAACTATTTTGTATTACTACTAAAAATCCGTGGTTCTCATATACCCCACATCCAGTTTTTCCTGTTATTTTAACTTTTTTTGTTACTATGGTATATTTACCACAATCCATGCCCAAAATTGCTACATAATTATCTCTACTCCATTCTTTATTCAGCTCTCATTAGTTTTCATCTGGTGTCCCTGTTTCTACTTCAGGATCCCATCCCGGCTCTCACATTTACATTTAGTTATTAGGCCTCCTGAGGCTCTTCTTGGCTCTGACAATTTCTCAGACTTTCCTTGTTTTGGTTGACCTTCACAGGTTTTGAAGAATACCAGTCAGGCATTTTGTAGAATGTCCTTCAGTTGGGATTTGTCTGATTTTTTCTCATGATTAGACTGGGGTTATGAGATTTTGCAAGCAAGATCACAAAGATAAAGTGCCATTCTCATCATATCATATCAATCATGTACACTATCAGCATGACTCATCACCACTGATGTTAACCTTGATCATCTGGCTTGAGGTGGTGTTTATCAAGTTTCCGGGCTTTAAAGTCACTCTGTCTTCCTCCTTTCCATCTGTTCTTTTTAAAAGAAAGTCACTCTGCACAGTTCTCACTTAAGGAGCTGGGAGTTAGTGTCTACCTCCTTGTGGTCGGAGTATCCACATAAATTATTTGAATTCTGCACAGGAGATCTGTCTATTTTCTACCATCTATTTATTTGACCGGTCATGTATTTATATCAATATGGGCTAATGGGTATATACTTTATGTCATAGCTTATAACCCAATATTATTTTATTTATTTTGGTGCTCAAATTGTTCCAGCTTTTGGCTTTGGGAACTTTTCCAGTTGGCTCCCAAGTCCTTTTGACATACCTGATGGGACCACAACTGAGCACAGAGTTGAACTGAAATCTAGCAGTAGATTTTAAGATATTTGCAATTCCAAATTTTCTGAAAGTATGATTTTTAGATTCTTATTTTGCTAAGAAAGTGAATGGTAAAGAAACTGGTTTAACTTATAATTGTGTAATACACCGTTTGACTTTGAGTAAATTATATAACACCTTCTTTACTGTTATGGCAAGAATACAGTTGACTTTAGAAAAACATGAATCTGAACTGTACAGATCCACTTACACATGGATTTTTCTTCAACATATCAGTACAGTACTGTAAATGTATTTTCTCTTATGATTACTTTAATACTTTTCTCTAGCTTACTTTTTTGTAAGAATATAGTATATAATGCATGTAACATAGAAGATACATGTTAATTGTTTGTCATCGGCAGGACTCCTGGTCGACCGTAGGCTATTAGCAGTTAAGTTTTTGAGGAGTCAGAAGTCATAGGCACTGCTCATAAGTCAACTGTACTTTTAGTTTGAGGCATGTGGAATTGCCAATATTATAAAACTTTTGACCTCTGAAGCAATAATTTCATATGGCTCAAATGCAGTTGTACCTAACTCTTGAGGCTATTATAAAGATGGAATGAAATCTTTGGGTACAAATGTGAATGCCCTTCACCTGGCCCCTACTCTGTGCTTTAGTAAAAGCTGATATGGCTGTTGATTATTGGCATAAAGAACCAGCGGCCAAAATAAACTGCTGCTCATTGTTCTAGGCTATGCAGAGAACATTAGGGGACCTAAAAGGCTAAAATCCACATTCCTCCCAAATCTCTTAATCAGATGAAGGAAAGATTTGTGTAATATAGCCTTCATATTAAATCTTATTTTTAACTTATGTCCAAGTCTAGATATTTTACAATGAAAGCTTTTGAAGCAGTTATTTTATCAGATACTGAAAACAAATTGTTTCCTTAGTACTTTGAAATTCCTCATTCTTGAATGGAAAACAAGCTGCTGAAATGATTATGTTACCTCAATATAATGAGATACATTAGAGGAAGTGACCCCAACCCATTATGCTGAATGGAGGTTCTTTAAATGCAGAAAAGCACCTGGTTGCCCAACTCAAGTGGAACGGGTGCTATTACTTCCTGCTTCAAATGAGATGTGCTTTTGTGAGCCATTGGAAGTTTATCTGGTGGCAATGGCCAAAAATTTATTATATTCTTTATGAGATTCTACTTCGGAAGACTTTCTATGCTTTTCATGCATTTATGGCACGAAAACCAGGGCCTCACACTATAATTTCTTCTCCTGTTACTGGTAAGATTTGGGAGAAAACAAAGCAATCTATGGGACATAGGATTTATTGTATGACAAATGAGAATAATTGGCCATAATAGAAATTACACTTGTCTGTGTATCATGTATCCATGAAGGATGTTCTTTCTTAATTTAATTTTTAAAAATATTTTATTTATCTATTTGACTGAGAGAGAGAGAGCACTGCGGGAGGAGATGCAGAGGGAGAAGCAGACTCTCCACTGAGGAAGAAGCTGGATACGGTACTCAATCCCAGGATCCCGGGATCATGACCTGAGCTGAAGGCAGACATTTAACCAGCTGAGCCATCCAGGCTCCCCATCTTAATTTTATATTTAGATAGGTTTTGGGGGGAAAAAGAAAGAAAAAACAACAGTCTAAATGTTTAAAGGAAAGTCTAGGGGCACTTAGGTGGCTCAGTCCTACTCTTAATTCTGTCTCAGATCAATCTCAGGGTCCTGAGATGGAGCTTCTTCAGACTCTGTGCTCTGTGGGGAGTTTTGCTTGGGATTCTCTTTCTCCTTCTCCCTCTGCCTTCAGCATCTAAAATAAATAAATAAATAAATCTTTTTAAAAAAATGCAAAGTCTAGATCTCATTGTTGACAATGTGTTTGCCTAGTTATTGAAATACTCTATTCCTATTTTCTCCCCACTACCTTGTGTGGACCTTCCAGAAAGGTTTGTTATGAGGAGATGTGAAATAAATGAGAATTTGATTTTTCTTTTCTTTTTTCTTTAAAGATTTTATTTATTTGACAGAGAGAAACACAGCCAGAGAGGGAACACAAGTAGGGGGAGTGAGAGAGGGAGAAGCAGGCTTCCCACTGAGCAGGGAGCCCGATGTGGGGCTCGATTCCGGGTCTCCAGGATCATGACCTGAGCCGAAGGCGGTCGCTTAACTAACTGAGCCACCCAGGTGCCCCGAGAATTTTATTTTTCATAGAAAAATGATTTGTTTATACATGTTCATATATCCTTTGTTAGAGATTTTAGTATGAACCAGTAATGGAAAATAATTTGGGGCAAAATGGTAAAAATGTACAGTGTGCTCTTCCAAGCCACATTTCACCCCATCTGCCATCCACCTTACCAAAGACGAAGCTACCTACTGGTCTTGTTTGACTGATGAGATCAAAACGCATTAAAGATATGCTTCCCATGGGCACCTGGGTGGCTCAGTGGGTTAAAGCCTCTGCCTTCAGCTCAGGTCATGATCTCAGGGTCCTGGGATAGAGCCCTGCACCAGGCTCTCTGCTCAGCAGGGAGCCTGCTTCCTCCTCTCTCTCTGCCTGCCTCTCTGCCTACTTGTGAGCTCTCTTTCTCTGTCAAATAAATAAACAAAATCTTTAAAAAAAAATGCTTCCTTTTTCCCCCAGAGTTCACTGAAATTTTACTATTAGGCAATCACTTTTTAGAATGAGAGTCTCCTGTTTTTATGAATCCCTGGCAAATTGCAGCTACACCTGGAGCGTTAACGTGAGCTAGAGTCACTTTTGCTATCATCTACCAAGGTGTTAATCATAACAGGTTTGTTTTATTTCTTTCCAAGTCCTATAGAAAAAGCGGATCCCCTTGACCCTTATGCTCTTTGGCCATCACTCTGCAATTTCTTCTCTTCGCAAGCCAAATTTCTAGTGGAAGCAATTAGCGCATAATGTCTCCTATATCCCCCTTCCCCCCCATTAACCTTTCAACTCTTTGCTCTTAGTCTTCAGCCAAAGGACAGTATTCTATCAGACTGAATTTCTGTTATATTACGCAAGAGCATATTTTCAGTTCAAATCCTGCTTGAAATCTTTTGGACCACTTCTTTTTTTCTCAAATTTCTTTATTCCCTTAGCTTAAGTAAACGTCTCTCTCTCTGTCCCTTTCTTTCCCTCCTTCCCTGTTTCCCCACATTGTTCACTCTTCATTACTGAGTATTCCTCAGTTTCTGTGATGGTTAATTTTATGTGTCAGTTTGGCTAAGCCACAGTCCTCAGATAGTTGGCCAAACATTATACTAGACGTTTCTGTGAAGAAGATATTTTCTTAGATTAAAATTTACATCCCCAGATTTCAGGTAAAACATTACCTTCCATAATGTGGTAGGGCTCATCTAATCAGTTGAAGGCCTTAATTCAAAACAAAGCAAAATAAAACAAAACAAACAAACCAAATAAACCTCTCCTGAGGAGAATGGAATTCTGCCAACAGACTGCGTTGGACTTCAGCTGAAACTCTTCCCCAGGTCTCTAGGCTGCTGGCTTTCCTTGTGAATGTTTAGACCGGCCAGCTTCCATAATTACATGAGCCAATTCCTTAAAATAAACTTTGAGATGTAGGTATATATCTCTATCTATGTTTTAAATTAATCTCACTGTTTTTATTGTTCTACCTGTACCTTTACTATGGAATAACACAATGACTAATTCCAAAGCTTATAGAGCCAGTAACCCCAGTACCGTGTTCCTCTGGAGAACTCTGACCATTCAGAGTTATTTCCCATTTTCCCCTTTGCCCACTTCTTAAATAGCTGGAACTTCTAAGGCTCTGTCTCAAGGCCTGTCCTCATCTCACTCTGCATAAGAGAATTTGCAGGATTTCAGTATGTTCCAAACACAAGTGTCAGTCCATAGCTTTATTTTAAATTCCAAATTTCAGACTCCAATTTCCAGCCTCCCAATAAGCAGCACCATGTAGGTATCCCAGAAGAATTTTGAAGTCTAAGTGTACAGGTGCAGACTCATCTTTCCATCCTCGGCTGTACTTTAGCATAGAAACTTAATGTCTATTAATACTGTCATTTGCCACCTGAGCCCGAACTCTGAGTGATCCTTCACTTCCTTTGAATACCTGACCTTTTCCACAGTTTCAAATCCACATCTACACCGTCTCCTCCTCACCGACAAAGCAAGTCATTTGCTGAATCCTAACACAGTATGCCTAAAACGATTCCCTTTTCTCAGTTTTCACTCTAGGGCCTTATATTAAGCTGTCATTACATATACATGAAATCAAAATACATTCTGAATACTACCTCCCACCTGATTTTGTGGTTTCAGTCTCTCTTTCCCACTATGCTTAAAAATTTGAAATTAGTTATGATTCCCTGAACTTGCTTCTTGTTTGATACTACTGTGACTTATACCTAGAGCAGTCCCCCCTTACCCACAGTTTTGTCTTCCACACTTTAGTTGCGTGCAGTCAACTAGAAGTAGATGCTCCTCCTCCTCCTTTTTTTAAAGCGTGTGTTTGTTTATTCATTTATTTATTTATTTATTTATTTGTCGAAAGTGGGAAGGGAGGCAGAAGGAGAAGGAGAGAGAGAGAGAGAGAGAGAGACTTTCAAGCAGACTCCGTGCTGAGCATGGAGCCCAGCACAGGCTTCAATCTTATGACCTTGAGATCACTACTTGTGCCAAAATGGAGAGTTGGACCCCTTAAATGACTAAACCACCCAGGGGTCCCAGATGCTCCTCCTTCTAATGCAGCATCAGAGAGTCAGTGGCAGCTTAACATTAGATCACAACACCTGCCTCATTCACCTCACTTCATCTCATCATGTAGGTATTTTATCATTTCACAGCATTACAAGAAGAAGGGTAAACACAGGAAAATTTTGTGATATTTTGTGAGAGAGAATGAGCAAAATACCACATTTACATAACTTATTACAGTATATAACTATTCTATTTTATCATTAGATATTTTTGTTACTCTCTTATTGTATCTAATTTATAAATTAAGTAGGAAAAATAGTATATATAGAATTTTGAGCTGTCTGCCCTTTGAGGCATCCACTGAGGGTATGGGGATTTTTCCCCCGTGGATACAGGTTGGGAAGCTACTATAATTTTCATTGTTCCTAGAATCCCTTTCTCCACAGTTTAGAAAGTACCTTCCAATGTTTTCAGATGCTACTTAAATACAGTTCTTTAAGAAGCCCTGATAGATCTGTCTTTCTGATTCTTGAATTGATTATCCTATATTAAACATGATTACTGTACCCTTCTGTCTGCATCTAATGCTACTATGATTTCTTCTTATTTATAAAGTTGTTTGTCTATTTGGCTCAGTGAGACATTTAAAGATAGAAATTCAGTTTATTCATCATTCCATACCTTTGTTTAGTAGGCAAGACCTTCATTGTCTGCAGCAGTGGGGTTTGAATGTATGAGTGATCAAGGAGAAAAAGTTAAAAAATCATATGAAAAGGGGCACTTGGCTGCCTCAGTCAGAAGGGCATGTGACTCTTGGTCTTGAGATCATGAATTAGAGCCCCACACTGGGTATAGAGATTACTTATTTTTTTTAATGATATAAAAAGTTCAGCCCTATAAGAAGAAATGGAGAAAACTTTTTCATGTATTTTATAGACAACATTTCCTGACTAGAATATAATAATATTAGAAATGAAACAAACAAAAATCCTTAAAGTTATGGGAATTTGAAAATAAGTTTCATGAATTTCTGGATTAAAAAAAAGAGGCAGATTGTGCACCTACATGGCTCAGTTGGTTAGGCCTCTGACTCTTAATCTCAGGGTTGTGAGATTGGGCACAATCAGGCTTTGCACTAAGCGTGGAACCTACTTGAGATCATCTCTCTCCCTCTCCCTCTGGCACCCCATCTAAAAAAGAAAGAAAAAATTCAGGTGCCTGGGTGGCTCAGTCAATAAGCATCTGCCTTAGGCTTGGGTCATGATTCCAGAGTCCTTGGATCGAGCCCTGCATCGGGATCCCTGCTCAGCAGGAAGCCTGCTTCTCCCTCTCCAGCTCCCCCAGCTTGTGTTCCTTCTTTCACTTTGTCTCGCTCTGTCAAATACATAAATAAAATATTTACATTAAAAAAAAGAAGCAGTCAAAATTACAATTAGGCTATCTATAAAATAGAATTTTTTTAAAAAGCAAGATATAATCCAATATACCCTATAAATTGGACATGTGAGTTTGTATGTAAACACGCAGGTATGTGTTGTAAGCAGAAAGCACAAATCTAAAAACTACAAATTAAGTTATACAAGAAAAATAGATATAATTTTTCCCATGCGACTGTATTTTGAGCTTCTATTCTGTTCCTGGGCAATTTAGCATAACCAGAGCCAATTCAGTGTTTTTAATAAATTCAAGGTTCCTCCCGCCAGCCACTCCTCTTTCAGCCCTGGATTGCATACAAGTATTGGAAGGAGGGATGTATTATTATCGTCCTTAGTGAAATTATCCTTGTCATAATAGCTAACATGATACATGCCTTTTGAAAGTGCTTTGCATATATTAACTCATTTAATCCTTGCAAATGCTGCAACCAAGAAGTCCTATTACCGCCATTTCAGAGATGAGGGACAGGCTCAGAGAAGTTAAGCAGTTACCTAAAGTTCAAACAGTTGTGAGGCAAGAATTAAATCCCTGGCAGTTTCCCTCCACAGTCCAAGTCCTGCTTCATGCTGTGATGCATGAAAGCCTCAACAGACGTAGGGCTCTCTTTCTTTCTTTCTTTCTTTCTTTCTTTCTTTTTTTCTTTCAAGCAATTTTTTTTTTTTTTTAAGATTTTATTTATTTGACAGAGAGAAACACAGCCAGAGAGGGAACACAAGCAGGGGGAGTGAGAGAGGGAGAAGCAGGGAGCCCGATGTGGGGCTCGATCCCGGGTCTCCGGGATCATGACCTGAGCGGAAGGCAGCCGCTTAACCAACTGAGCCACCCAGGCACCCCTCAAGCAATTTTTTTTAAAGGATTTTATTTGAGACACAGAAATACAGAGAGTGAGAGAGCATGAGCAGGAGGAGAAGCAAAGGGAGAGGGAGAAGCAGACTCCCCACTGAGCAGGGAGCTGGACTGAACGTGGGCCTTGATCCCAGGGCACTGGGATCATGACCTGAGCTGAAGGCAGATGTTTAACCATCTGAGCCACCCAGGTGCCCTGAGGTAGGGCTTTCTTGTCCCTTGCTCAGCCCTGCATCCCGGTTTCTTTGTGTTTCTTTCCGTCTTGACTGTGCAGTCTTCATACCAACAGAGCATGCACATTTCCTGTTCAGCGCTAAATAGGCCGCTAAGTTGCCTGGACTCCAACTCCAAACTGTGCTCCTATTTTTAGTCTCGGTCCCCTCAGCATGCCCCTATGCCTGTGGAATTTGGTGATGATTCAAGCATTTAGGCAAAGTTTATGTTCAGATAGTGTGCGGATCCATATTTTCCATGGATTCCTTGCATCCGGAGATCCTCTTACATTTCCACCTTTTCCACCAACTTCTGACTCTCTCTTCTGACATCTTGACCCAAGAAGGCTTCAGTTTTCTGTCACAGGAGCCATGCATGGATTTGGCAATGTCTTCCTACCATTCAAAACACACAAGATTCACAAAATTTTTCCTGGCATCGGAGTCTTTCAGAAGAACCTTCTCTTTAGTGTCCACCTGCTTCACCTGTGCCCCAAGCTCCCTAGGTCTTCCCTGCACTTATACAGTTTTAAAGTCCACCTGGGGTCTGGGCAGAATTTATACTCAGATTGGGGAGAAATTCTCTTTTATGCTCAAGTCCGGAATTTCCCACCCCCCTCAAGTCCCCAGCTTCTCTTCCCATACTGCATTCTCTTTGCTGTCTTCAACAACAGTGCGGCTACATGTTTCTGCTCTCACAATTATTGTTTTGAGGGAGCATGCTCGGTCAAGAAAGTGAAAAACTTACAACTCTTAGCCTTTTCATAGCGGCTTTTTCAAAAGTACTTTGGTTTGGTAACTTCTGCCTGGTTTTAGATACTTTTCGGCTATTTTTCCAGCCCTAAACTTTCTTTGCCACTTCAAGCCAAGATAGTAGGGCTATGCGTGCTTGTCTACCCACTGAATAATCCTGGGGATTGGGGAGTGCAGGGATGTGTTTTGGGCAAAAGGAACATGCTCCAGTGTTCTCCAGTGACAGTTTTTGGTTTGGGTTTTTCTTTTTAAGAATCTATCCAATCATACATGCTTTCCCAGGCCTTTATTTTATTTTTTATGTATTTTTATTTTATTAGTCACCATACAGTACCGCATTAGTTTTTCATGTAGCGTTCCATGATTCCTCATTTGTGTAAACACCCAGTGCTCTATGCAATACGTGCCCTCCTTAATACCTATCACTGGCCTCACACGTCCCCTACCCCCACCCCTCTGAAACCCTCAGTTTGTTTCCCGTAATCCATAGTCTCTCATGGTTCATCTCCCCCTCTGATTCCCTTCCCTTCATTTTTCCCTTCCTTCTCCTAATGTCCTCTATGCCCAAGGCCTTTAAATAGTAGTTAAATTTTTGTCCAGATTTCATCATTAGTATCTGTGAAAGTGTCTGCGTGACTACTTCACTTTGTTGCCATTACGGGAAGTCCCCCAAGTGTACATTTACATTAATGAAAAGTACATTCTGAAAACAAATACATACACTAGGTATAAATCACTATGCTTTAGAAGTGAGGAGGTATGAAAACCTGTCTTACTTTCTATCCATGGTGGATGTCTTTTATGAGGCCAGATGCAACGAGGTAAAATGTGACTATGTCTTTATAATCCAAATCCATATGTCTTATAACTGCAGCGAACATAAGCCCCAGGTTGCCAGGACAGTCTCCAATCATGCTTGTTATCCTGGTGTAATTATTGACTAAACCCTCTTTAAAGGCCCTTTCTCCAAAAATGGTTGTATTCTGAGGTACTGGGCATTAGGACTTCAACCTGTGAATTCAGAGGTTATACAATGCAGCCCATAATAGTCATGGATAACAGTGTTACCCGGCATCATGACAGTTACCAGCAGAGTGGCAACATCGGTCCAATGTAACAGAGTCACTAAAAAATAGCATTTGCTTTAATTCCCAATTATTGATTGCCTCATATAAGTCAGATGTTGTTAGTCGTCCCCTTTAATACTAAGCTTCTCTGTATTTGTCAAATTGATACAAGCAACAATGTGCACACAGCATTTCTGACCCTATAATTCACACCACACTTCTACCACCAGCTCAGCTTCTCCCTTCTTGATGCCTGCATTCCTCGAAAGTGTGGACTGTGGTTGAATAGCATCAGAACCACTTGGAAGACTTGTTAAGAATTCAGAGTCCATACCAGATCACAGAACTTAAAGTTTGGGCATGCATAGTCCAAGTGTTTTCATTTTTAAAGTTCTGCAGACATTCCTTAGGGTACACTGCAATTTAAGTGTGTGATTGAGTATATACTTGTGTATAACCCACCATGATGTAATGCCAGCTGCATGACCCTTGAGGACAAAGAGACCAAACGGTTCCTGGCAAAGCGGATCGGTCACCACATTCCCCCTTCAGAAGCTCTGTGCATGATCTACAGATGTTAGTTCTAAGGACAAGCGTGATAGGCAGCTCAAGCTAAGAAATTTAACATTAAGTTAACTCCCTAAGGAGAGAGCTAGGGTTGGTCCAAAGGGAAGCAGTATCATCTCACAAGTCACATGTGCTTTCCAGAAGTTTTACTTTCTGAGGAAAATTTTACATGCTAAAGATGTCTAGATAAACATTTTTAAAGGCAGATTTTCTGAAACACAATTTGTTTGGAACTTAGAGAATGATACAGATTTTTACACTTATACATCTTGACTTTGAATAAATATGGTTAAGCCTCCCTAAATAACTGTGGCACTAGGGAAATCAGATTATTATCCTGTAACAAGATAACGAAAATGCAGTAATAGCCTCAACGTAATGGCTGACTTTGAAAATGTTAGCGTTTTTTTTAAGTGAAATTGACCTTGTCACAAACCATGTCACAATACTCTCTTTTTGCTAAAATGAAATATTACTGAGAGATTATTAACATTTATGTGGAAAGGTAAATGCTTTAAGGCTACTGACTCCATGATGCATGCATGAAAGTGCGGTTTGATGTATATTATGAAGAGCCAATAATTATTACTGGATTAGGTCAATAAATCTGGAAAGATGGAAAAGCATTACAGAATGAGAGCACTTTATATTAAAAAAAAAAAGTGATCTAATGCCTTCTTTGGCTAATCCATCCATGACAACCAAATTTGGCCCAGAGTTCCACACGCACAACTTCCATTGACATCCATAGAATTTGTGCATGAGTTACTGAGGTCAGAATTAAGCCCTAAGGAAATAACTAAAGATTTTTGGTGAGATATACTTGTGTGATTAAATAAAATCATTTTTATGGGCTTCGTTTTCTTGTTTTCAGACTGTTTCTTATGAAGATAAATAGCCTAAGCACATTGAGGTTAATATTGCTTTTAAGCTATTTGTCTCCATTTGGGAACTAAATGCAAAGAAAAATGAATGTTTTACCTTTCAGAAGCTTTATTCCCTTAAATGTTTCACTAAGTCCAGAGTCCAGCAAACTACAAATTTCCCAGGAATAGGCATTAATCACCTCCAAATATTTTGGAAAACTTATGTAGTAAGAATAGTATCTATACGGTTGTTTGTCCCCTTTCTGCTATGACCATAGTGAAACCTGCGTTAGAAAGAAAAATATAGGTGATTCACGCACCTCTAAAAGAGCACATATTAAAGATATAAATCTTAAAATGCAGCCTTATTTAAAATTTAGAAACAACTAATTTGAAGTGAACTAAACATTGAGCTAATGTAACTGTTTTCGACTTATTTTTCATGAATGCTCTAAAATGCATAGAATTAAGTGGCATGGGCCAGGTACCATGTTAGGCATTTTATAATTATAATCCTACTTTACCCATAAAAGCTTGATTTGGGGGCACCTGGGTGGCTCAGTCTGTTAAATGTCTGCCTTTGGCTCAAGTCATGATCCTGGGTTTCTGGAATCTAGTCCTGCATCAGGCTCCTTGCTCAGCAGGGAGCCTGCTTTTGCCTCTCCCTCCCTGTCCCCCACTTGTACTCTCTTGCTCTTCTCTCTCTAATACATAAATAAAATATATTTTTTAAAATCTCAGTTTGTAGGTAAGAAAATGTATCAGTTGAGACCCAGTATTCAAATTCTGGTAGTATACAAGGACATTTTAAAATTAAATGTAAAAATAAAAAATCAGAGAAACAATTTTCAAAATTCAGTTTCAGGTAGATTTGGATTTCAAATGAATCTTGAGGAAACAATTGTAAATAAATGTGAAAATTTCCCAAATCTCCAGAGGGGCAGTGAATTTATCTTCTCTGAAGAGTTACAAGAAGAATTAGAAATACATTATCTACTAATAAAAAATCTTATAACAACAATGAATAGTGCAACCATAGATTAAGACAGATGAGGAAAAATTTCATGTGGTGTTTGGCTTATTTTTGCTGGGTTCTGTACACCCATGATGAGTTCTAAAAACTGACAGAGTTCTAAGATTCAAGTAAATACATGGTCAAGAGATGGATAGTTACCTCTCAAAATATTAAACACAGCCAAATGAACATTCCTAATAATAAAACATGTATAAATTAAAAAATCTGAGTTGGCCTTTTAAGTTTATAAAATGAATAAATTCTAGAATTAAATTATAGTTGAGATGAAATGATATACTCATTTTTACTGATTTTTTATCACTTACTGAGTTTATTCAGTATTATTTTATCATTACTTATTTAGTTGTTTAGAAGCCAATTTCAGAAATAAAATGGACTTAAGTAGATCAATGTTTATTTGTCTTCTATTAAATAAGTCTTGGGGCAGGTAGTCAAAGGAAGGTGTGGTGACTCCATGTTTATGAGGGATCTAGATTTGTTCTACTTTTTTTTTTTCTTGCTTGTTCTGTTTGTTATCCTAGTACTTTAATTCTATTCTCAAAAAGAATTCCTCTAAAATGGCTGCTGTAGCTGTAGCTATCACCTCTATATTCCAGGCATCTGGAAAGATGATTGTAGGAAATAAAAAAGGGCAACATGCCAGGTAGGTCATCTTTCTTTAGGCAGCTTCTTTGGAAATCTTGGATGATACTCATTGGTCAGAATTTAGCTTCACATGTAGTTCTGGCTACTCATAGCTTGCATGGGGGGCCAAGAGATTATCTTCAAGGTGGACTTGACATGCCAGCTGAAATCTAAATTATGTTTCTTAAAATGGGGGAGAATGAATAATTGCTAACAGCTCTCAATCAGCCACACTCATTTGATAAGTATTATTGAGCATCTCTTAGGTGCCAAGTCATGTGGTAGTTCCAGGAGTCTACTAATTAATGATCTTGGTCCATAGACTCAAAGAATTCAGAACATAGTTGGGAAAGAGATACTTAAACACTCATAGTTTATAGAAAATATGAAGACATTTATTAATAGCTATTAAATATTTACATATTTTGACTTGTTAATTCTCTTCCAGGAATGAATCATAAAGAACTAATTCAAAAGGAGAATTGCCTGAACAGGTTTATTGCCACATTGTTTATGATAACAAAACATTGCCTATAAATAAATAGCAAACTCTAAGTAAATTTTGGCAAATCTACTTAAACATTATGCAACCTCAAAAATATTTAAAGCTTTTATAGCATATCCACAGATTAGAAAAATATTTTCACAAATATATAGATGACATAAAGTTAGTAGTATATGATCATTATATTGTTAACTGAAAAAGGAAGATATTAACTGTTTCTATATATTTATGTAATCACCTAAAAACATGTATATATGATTAAGGACTAGAAAACATCCAGAAAAAGAAAAACCGTTTCATTTGTTATGGTAGAAATGCTTTTAGTAAGTGATATTATTTAGACTCTGTTAGTGTTGGTGTACTATGGATTCATACTCTGTGACTCGGCATAAAATTTCCAAAGACAGAAGCTGAATGCAAAGAAGAGGAATGTCATCTCTTAGGCTCTCCAACCTTTCTGCTTCCCTTCTTTTTGCTTCCAAATTTCTATACTTTGTTACCATTATTTCATCTCCTTATTGCTAGAGGGTTCTCCTATTTGAGATTTCTAATGTTTTTTTTCCTTTCTGATAGTCCAGGTATCTTACTAATAATCTATCTAGATTCTTTACTCTCCTAGTTGAGACCCACACTTCCCTATCCATTGGAGAAAGGTCTTTTCATCCTTCAAGACAATGTGGCTTTGGCTTTTCTTATCCACTTCGTCTTCCTTTGTCTCCTAGCAGAAGCCATTACTCTTACTTGGACATTAGCTCCATATTCTTTTCCTTCCTTCCTTCCTTTCTTCCTTCCTTCCTTCCTTCCTTCCTTCCTTCCTTCCTTCCTTCCTTCCTTCCTTCCTTCCTTCCTTCCTTCCTTCTTTCCCTTCTTTCTCTGTCTCTGTCTCTCTTT